>JARQOC010000011.1:79608004-79735686 GCA_033576535.1 Allobates femoralis
TGAGCGGTACCTGGTGGTCTAGTGAGGGCGTCAATAACAGATATGGGGGGTTCGCATCTCCCCTTTGGAGGTTCTGCAACCCTGCACAACCTCGGCGTATCGCAGTGGATGGCTCTGGACTCCAGCAGTTGGGGTTTTCTCCACGAGCAGCTCCTTCTTCCAGTCAGTTGACTCGAGCAAGCCGATCACCTGACCCTGTGACGTTCTCGGTTACGTCACCGCAAGCTCTTTGGATTCTGTTAGGGGTGACTTTGGCTCACAGCTGCTCCTGCTGCAACCCTAGGATGGGGATATGATATTTGTACAGAAGTGTGTGATTATAACAGAAGCGCTAGAGCACAGGAGGCACACGTTTAATTACCTTTAATAAACCACAACGTGTTTCTACGGCGGTCCGCCGTCTTCATCAGGTAAATCCACCTGATGAAGAATGCGGACCGCAAGAACTTTTGTTATAATCACACACTTCTGTACAAAATCGTGCACTCTGATACCCTCGCGCACTCTGACACCCTCACGCATTCACCACTCACGGGCACCACAGCTCTCTGACACCCACAGGCTCTCTGACACCCACAGGCACTCTGACACCCACAGGCACTCTGACACCACAGCACTTGACACCCACAGGCACTCACACACACAGGCACTCACACACACACAGGCACTCACACACACACACACCACACACAGGCACTCCCACAGGCACTCGCGCTCACAGGCACAGGCACTCGCGCTCACAGGCACTCGCGCTCACAGGCACTCGCGCTCACAGGCACTCGCGCTCACAGGCACAGGCGCTCACAGGCACAGGCGCTCACAGGCACAGGCGCTCACAGGCACATCACAGGCACAGATGCTCACAGGCACTCACGCTCACAGGCACAGGCCCTCACAGGCACACTCACGCTCACAGGCACTCACGCTCACAGGCACTCACACTCACAGGCACTCACACTCACAGGCACTCACACTCACAGGCACTCACACTCACAGGCACTCACAGGCACTCACACTCACAGGCATCACAGGCACAGACACTCACAGGCACTCATACTCACATCCACAGACACTCACAGGCACTCACATTAGCACACACTTATTACCCTAACCATGCTGGTCCAGTGCATGGGGACCCTGGGGCTTCCCTGTGCGGCCCCCAGCACTTTGGACAAAGAACCATGCTGGCGGCGGTCCAGTGCATGGTGCCGACGCGGTCTCCGCGCTATAATATTACTTCCGGCCGCTTCACTCTGCTGCTCGCTCTACAAGTTCAATGCAAGTCACCGTCAGCCAATGAGAGGCCCGCAGGTGACGTCAGCGGCCTCTCATTGGCTGAGGGCTTGTATTGAGCTTACAGAGCGGCAGAGCGAGCGGCAGAGACAGTGAAGCGGCCGCAAGTAATGTTATAGCGGAGACCGCGGCGGCACCATGCACTGGACTGCCGCCAGCATGGTTCTTTGTCCAAAGTGCTGGGGGCCGCACAGGGAAGCCCCAGGGGCCGCATGTGGCCCGCGGGCCACGAGTTTGAGACCCCTGCACTAAAGGAACATATTTTTCCCTCCTGATCCCAAGCGTCAATTAGTTGGATTAACATTCAGAGCAAAAATGTTATATATTTGTATAACTTACTTGTTATTTCATTTGTTTCTCAGATCATATCAATTTCTTATATTATCAATGTACAAGTGACGTAAAAGGTAACCTGCCATATTTAGATGCAGTGTGGTCTGTGGGTAGATGGTGTACAGAAGGCGAATTAGAGCACAATGATAAATAGTTTTATGGGAAAGGATAACGTGAATATATTCATTAAAATGTTTGGCGTTAAAAAGGCATGATAAAATATGGGTCAAATAGGAACATACTTGAAAAGTAAAATGGTAATAGTTTTTTACTTTTCATTAAAATTCAGCATGTTATCCATATAATTACAATTTTGCTATGGGTTTAAAGCTGGTTGCCCAAATTAACAGCTACCGCCTGGCAGCAGTGGGCCGACATGCGCAAGGCATATAAACTCAATGCAAAAGAGATTGTAAGCACTACATTGAAGATGGCAACTACTGCTGTTATCTCCTGATCCCAGTCAGCTCCAGTGCTACTGCACTTCTCTGATGTTGCCGAGTCAAAGATGCCTCATATGGAAGCATTGTGAGTGAGTTTAGGCCAGTGGCCCCGGTTGGAGCTGTCAATCCAGTTGGCATGCAGGAGGCTATGTAATGGTTCCCTCGTGCTGCAGATGACAGGATAACCTATTTTAAAGGGATCCTGTCACCTCCAAAACGTCTCCTAAGCTAGCAAAACATGTCCCTGCAGCATATTATCACTAATCTCACACTCCTTTTGTCTCCTAAAAGCATCCTGTGAAAGTGCATAAAAACGTTTTAATACTCATTAGTGATTATAATTAGCAGTGACTATATTCTTTAGTCACCAAGGCGGGCTGTTTTGCAGCTCCAGGATCCACCCTGTCTCTGTGTGTTTGCTGTGATGTGCAGGCATTGCCCTCCCCCCTCTCTATCACTCACAGAATGCAAATCATTAGTCCTGCCTTCAGTTTCAGTTTCACAGCAGCACAGACAGAGGCTGGATCCTCAAGGCTGCTAAACAACAACCCCTGGTGACTAAAGAATATGGCCCCTGCTAATTATAATCACTAATGAGTATTAAAACGTTTTTCTGCACTTTCACAGGATGCTTTTAGGAGACAAAAGGAGTATGAGATTAGTGATAGGATGGTGCAGGGACATGTTTTGATAGCTTAGGAGGCGTTTTGGAGGTGACAGGATCCCTTTAAGGGTATATTTACAAGACAGATTTGTTGCAAAAATTTTAGTAACTGTTCCATTTATCTAAAGGACTTTGAAAAAGTCCATGTTCGTGAAACAAATCCTATTCACACAATTATCAAATACACAACAAACCTGCATTTTGGACAATAAAAATTTAAATTTGATTGTTTAGTATGAAAAATGATCCTCTGCATAAGTGTCAAGGCTATGTTTAGCTCTCCCTGGGTGCAGCTATATTCAGAATTTTGTAATTTAACTTTGTGGCTTTGTGAAGGGGAGAAAGACTTTGAAATCTAAAGAAAAGAGAGATTATCCACCCCCCAGGAAAAGGAAATCTTCTGAAAATAAAAAAACCTGTCTGAACGCTCCAGTGTGCTTTACTGTTTCAGGAGGAAGAGCTCTATAACCCTGCGGGGTAAAGAGTACCTGGTGAAATTTCTCCAGATGAATGGACTTGTATACAGATCCTGGATCAGAGGTTGTCTGTGGGTGCCCAGAGTTATGGTCCCGTCACACGGCACGACCTGGCCAGCGATGTCGGAAGCGATGCGCGGGTGCCCGCTCGGTTCCGACATCGCTGGCCAGCTGTCACACAGTATCGCTGCGGCCGGCGACACCGCAGCGATGCGGGCGGTGACATCGCTCGCTGGGCTGGGCTTAGCCCAGCGAGCGATCCGCAGCAACGCTGCGGTATAGGCTGGATCGCCGCCGACATCGCTCTGGCGATGTCACACGGCGCGATCCAGCCTTATCGCAGGTCGCAAGTTGACAGGTTTACGGTTCTTCCCGTAAACCTGTCAACCTGCGACCGGCGATAAAACGCGGTCGCGCCGCGCGTTTACACAGCGCGATGTCGCTAGCGACATCGCTGATACGTCACTTTTTCGGCGATGTCGCTAGCGACGTCGCCAGGTGTGAAGCCAACATTAGTCTAGCATGGCTCCATCTGTAGAGCATTCCCATCTGGCCACCTCCAAGTTCAGCATCTGGAGCCGGAAGTGGCCACGACATGCCCTCTGGCCGCTTCCGAGTTTGAAGGTGAGCTGGAGATGTCACAAGCAAGATGTGCACCGATTACCAGCCACTTCCAAATTCGGAAGATGGTCCAGAATAAGGCATCAGATCCAACGACTTTTCCTGCCAATTCTGAGGGGAAGGTTTAAGAGAAGAGACCTCCTTTTTATCTATGGTAGTGAATGTGCAGCATGGAAAATCCGGTGCCAAGTTGTGACCCAGATGACACAAAACCTCCTAATAGCATGGTACTTGCCAAGCCTTAGGATGGGTGAGTGTGCTTTTTCCCCTCCTACAATACATATTGACTGGTTGTTATTAATGTTCTTTAGGCCAGGAAAAAAATTAAAACAGAGAATGTGCTCTCTGCAGAGGAGGTTTTCTCAAAATGTATAATAAAAAAGCTCTGTTGATCATGTATTGAAAAAATGGTGGTGAAGAAATCCTCTTCCATATTTCAGGAAATTAAATCTTGAATCATCGATGAAGTTAAAAATGAGATTTGTCACATCTAAGACCCTGCCTCCTCCTCGGGTTGGCATCAATTACCATGAGATGTTAGTTCAGAGGGAGAGATGGAAGAAACAGATGAACTGGTTGATATTGGCGGCTCAGAATCATCCTCGTCCGATGAGGAATATGGCCAGCCATGCTTTCCAATGGAAGAGACAAGGAAACTAGTTAACATGATTAGATCCACTATGGGAGTGGAAACCCCTAGAGAGCAGCTTTTACAAAGATCTTTGTGAGATTTAGGAAAAATTGATTCTGCAGTCGTGAATATTTCTAAAATTGTAACTCTGCCCAGTGAAGTTTTAAGGTCCTTGAAAGATCCCTTGGATAGTAAAGTGGACATATTTCTTAAAGGGAATCTTGCAGGTCAAAAATCCATATGTTGCTGCTATTGTTTTCTAATTCCTTTCTCTAAGCTCTCTCTATTCATGTATTTCTATTATTTATACTCCTCTCCTATGCTCTGTAAATTTCAAAATAAAATATTAATTCCATCTGTCAATCACAGTGAGATCTCTGCTGCCCACTCTCCAAGGAATGAATATTTATGCATCACTAACACTGCCCTCCTGTGATCTATTATGCTGTGTGATTTATTGTAGAGCAGAAAAGAGGGGGGAGGAGGTGTGTACAGAGCTGCAGCTTTTCATGTCACTGTGTGTATCTGTGGCAAGTGTGCAGTCTGATATATTTCTTTGTGATTATAAGAACATTTGATAATTTGCTCAGCAGATACACACATTACATGTCTGCAGAAATCTTACAGATAGCACACAGTGCAGGACAAAACACCTCCCCCCAGCACAGATCACAGAGGGTAGCAACATAACACCAGCTTGGATAGGCGTGGCTATTTAAATAACACTTAAGGCCACTTTACACACACAGATATCGGAGTCCAATATCTGAACAGATCTCTGGTTGCAGTGAAATCATGGATACATTGCTCCATTTTGTAGCTGTGTACAACATGGAGCAATGTATCCATGATTTCACTGCAACCAGAGATCTGTTCAGATATTGGACTCATATCTGTGTGTGTGAAGTGGCCTTCATACAGCTAGACTATTCGGCTGTGAATATAATGGGTAGGACTAATGCAGGAGCTGTCTGAGGGGTGCAAAACTGCTGATAGCATGGAAACTAAAAAGTGTACAATAATGATTTTACAAAAAAAAGGTCTGCCCAAGCAATATTCAAAAGTAATATTAGTATCATACTGGATAATGACCAGAGTCCCTTTAAAGGGACATGAGAGACTGCAGCATGTTCCTTCAAGCCTGGTATAACAGCCCCTTATACAGAGAGGTCGCTAGCTAAATTAATTCAGGAATTAGATTAGCAAATCAAAAATGTCCCAGGTATGAATTACTATAAGCTTTACCTACCCTTCAAAAAGCAGGCTTCCTGTCAGATCCTTCTGTGGACAGTGTAAGATTTGCCACTTGTGCCTGTGCACTCTCTAACTCTGGCCTCCTAGTACATTAACTAAAAAACTGTCCCGCAGATTTCAGTTTTAAGGTCCTGTCACACACAATGACGCTCCAGCGATCCCGACAGCGATAACGACCTGCCAGGATCACTGGAGCATCGTTACCAGGTCGCTGGGAAGCTGTCAAACAGGTAGATCTCCCCAGCGATCAGGGACCTGGGAGCCACCTCCCACATCGCTGGAAGCAATATTACCAGCGTCCTCCCTGGTTAGCTCAGCCTGTAAGCAGGGAGGGCGCTGGTAACTATGATAAACACCGGATATCCAGGCAGCGCGCGCTGCCTAGATACCCGCTGTTTATCATAGTTACCAGCGTCCTCCCTGTTTAGCTCCGGTAACGATGATAAACACCGGGTATCTAGGCAGGGCGTGCTGCCTGGATACCTGGTGTTTACCATGGTTACCAGCCCACCCTGTGAGGTCACTGATCACTGGTCTCTCGCTGTCACACGCAGCGATGCATGCTGACCAGCGGGAGACCAACGACCTAAAAATGGTCCTGAGCCTTTTGCAGCGATCAGCGATCTTACAGCAGGGGCCTGATCGATGCTAAGCGTCACACAGAACGACATCGCTGGGGAGATCGTTGTAACGTCACAGTTACAACGATCTTGCTAATGATCTCGTTATGTGTGACTGGGGCTTCAGACAAAATCCTAGAGAAGTTGGCAGATAAGAATTTCCTTCCCCCACCTCCTGTCACGCCGCAGCGTACAAACACCCAGCATGTGGTGCAACACAAAGAAGACAACAGGGATGGAATAGAGGATGGCCATGGTGATAGTGAGAAGGTATAGGGTTCACTTCCTGACACTCGCCTGAGGCTGGTCTCTGCACTCACTTACCCTGGTTAGTGCACAGGCTTGCAAGGATACTAGCCTACTTTCTACATTTGCAGACAGACTGCAAAAACTCAGTGAAAAAAATCTGCACAGGAATCACACAAAAAGCGCTCTGTTATAATAAAAAATAATTTTTTCAGTTTTTAGCAAGTGCTATCAAAAATTGGATCAAAAACAGGGCTATTGGTCTGTATAAAAATATACTGCAAGCTGCCTCACCTCGTCACGGTTGCCCTGATCGAGGCAGTCCCTAGCTGGTGTATGCAATTAAAACCTGCTTGTGTGTGAACATACCTCTATACAGCCTCCAGCCAGGACTTCACTCTGTGGGCTTTACCTGTGAAACTGCTTGTGTGTGAACTACTCATAAGGGAAGGGTGGGTCATCTCCCTTTCCTGCGAACAGGGGAAATGCACGACTCATTATTGTGTGGTCAATGTATTTCTCCTGTTCGCACAATGCCTATTAGTTTTATTTGTTTGGGTACAGAAGGACAGACTCCAATAAAATGACCCCTATGCCCACAGAAAAAGCATGCCCCTATACTGCCGCGAACTGCAAGAGTCCCCGGTCCGAGAGAAGGTCCCTCCTAATTGCATGTGTTTATTAAAGCATTCTGGTAGACCTTCCTCTCTTGGGAGCATAACAGGAGGTGGGGTCACCGCAGGTATATCCCTGAGATGTGTATCAATTCTTATGGCCAGGGCCATAGCGACCTTTAATGACTCAGGGGTTGCAAATTGCACCAGTGTGCCCTTAAGCCTGCCTGACAGATACTGGCAGAAATGACTCCTAAGGGCTGGGTCATTCCAACTGGAGTCAGTGGTCCATCTACGGAACTCGAAACAAAACTCCATCACCTGGGGCCCCCTGTGGAGCTTACAGACCTTCGAGTCAGCAAGGGAGATGCAGTCGGGAGTCGCCATAAACAAGGCCTAAGGCTTCAAAAAAACTCATCTACAGAACAAAAGAACAGAGTTGGTCACAAGGGAAAAGGCACAGGACTGAGGATCTCCTTGCAGGAGAGACAACAATCCCCATCCACTGTTCCTCACTCTTGAGTAGTGAGGGCAAAGTTTGAAATATATAGTTTATAAGCTTCCTCGAAACCAACAAATTTATTCCTCCCCCAGAAAATCAATCTGGAATGGCTCTCTCAGGTTTAGGTTGAGTCTGGATGTGAACTGACCAGCAGAACCGCAATTTACTGCAAATGCTGCACAACCTGTGACCACAGATCTGTCACTTCCAGAGACGAACTCTGTCTGTTCTGCAAAAGCCGCAGCTGGATTCATACGGAATCCTGAAAACATTTTTTTGGCCCATAATAAAGAGAATTTTGTTTACGTACCGTAAATTCTTTTTTCTTTAATCATCAATGGGAGACCCAGACAATGGGGTTTAGGGCTCCGCCCTCCGGAGGTCACACTAGGTACTACAAGTTTGTAGACACCGCCTCCTCCGCTTATAAACCCCCACCGTAGGGAACATCCTCAGTTTAGTCCATAAGCTGCGAGGAGAAAAAATGAACCACACCCGAAACATCGGGAAGAATACCGTGCACAGACGGTTTGAACAACCCGGAAAACACTGTCTCAACAGAGAACAGATCAAATGCAAACATGCAACGGAACAACTGGGTGGGTGCTGGGTCTCCCATTGATGATTAAAGAAAAAAGAATTTACGGTACGTAAACAAAATTCTCTTTTTTCTGGTCATCATAATGGGAGACCCAGACAATGGGGATGTCCTAAAGCAATACCCCAGGGCGGGAAGAGTTCCTCAACAAGACGGATAATACACGGTCCCCCTTAAAGGTGGGCAACCGCCGCCTGGAGGACCCGCCTGCCCAAACTTGCGTCCGCAGAGGCATGGGCATGCACCATATAGTGCTTTGAGAAAGTGTGCAGGCTGGACCAGGTGGCCGCCTGACACACCTGTAGAGCAGATGCTCGATGTCGCAAGGCCCATGAGGCACCTACAGCTCTAGTAGAGTGTGCCTTCAAACCCACCGGGAGAGGCAAACCAGAAGACCGGTATGCCTCCTGAATGGGAGCCTTGATCCATCTGGCCAAGGTCGACTTCGAAGCCGCGGACCCCTTACAGCGACCCATCGTGAGGACAAATAAGGAATCCGAACTCCTAAAGGAGGCGGTCCTGGACACATAAATGCGTACAGCTCTCACGAGATCCAGAGTATGGAGGTCGCGCTCAACCTGATGAACGGGAGCGGGGCAAAATGATGGGAGAACAATCTCCTGGTTTAGATGGAAAGTTGAAACCACCTTCGGCAAGAATTCAGGCCGCGGGCGCAACACCACCTTGTCTTGGTGAACCACCAGAAAGGGTGACTTGCACGATAGTGCAGCCAATTCTGAGACCCTTCTCAGAGACGTAATTGCCACCAGAAAAACCACCTTCTGGGACAGACGAGAGAGAGAGATGTCTCTCAGTGGCTCAAACGGCGGTTTCTGCAGTGCCGCCAGGACCATGTTGAGGTCCCAAGGGTCCAGAGGTCGTCTGTAAGGCGGAACCACCCTAGACACCCCCTGCAGAAATTGACGAACCTTCGGGAGGAGCGCCAAGCGCCTGTCAAACAGCACTGAAAGTGCTGATACTTGACCTTTCAGAGAGCCAAGGGATAATCCCAACTCCAAACCCGACTGTAGGAAGGCCAACAATGTCGGGATGGACAAGGGCCACGGTGAGCGTCCACCAGAGGCACACCAGGAGAAAAAGATTTTCCACGTTCTGTGGTATATCTTCCTGGAGACAGGTTTCCTTGCCCGATTCATCGTGGCAACCACCGTAGGAGAGAAGCCCCTGGATGTCAGCAACCAGGCCTCAAGAGCCATGCAGTCAATCTGAGGGCCCTGGAATTGAGGTGGAAGAATGGGCCTTGCGCGAGTAGATCTGCGCGTTCTGGAAGAGCCCACCGGTGTCCGCCTGACAGTTGCCAGAGGTCCGGGTACCAGGACCTCCGGGGCCAATCTGGAGCCACTAGAATGGCTACTCTGCATTCTGTCCTGATTTTCCACAGAACCCTGGGAATCAGAGCCAGAGGCGGGAACACATATGGCAGCTGGAAGCTGGACCAACTCAAGATCAGGGCATCCGCCCCCAGAGACTGAGGATCCCACGATCGTGCCATGTATTGGGGTACCTGATGATTCAGCCGTGAGGCCATCAGATCCACGTCCGGAGTGCCCCATTTGCTGCAGATGTCCCGGAAGACGTCTGGATGTAGGGACCACTCTCCGGCGTCCATCCCCTGTCGGCTCAGGTAGTCGGCCTCCCAGTTCTCGACCCCTGGGATGTGAACTGCGGAGATCAGGCAGCCGTTTTCCTCCACCCAGGCTAGAATGCGGTGGACTTCGGCGAGGGCCTGAGCACTTCTGGTCCCTCCCTGATGATTTATGTAGGCGACGGCCGTCGCATTGTCGGACTGAACCCGAATGGGTTGTCCTGACAGGAATTTCTGAAACGCCAGGAGCGCCAGATAGACCGCCTTGATCTCCAGCACGTTTATCTGTAATGCCGACTCCGACTGAGTCCAGAGGCCTTGAGCCCTGTGGTGCAAGAACACCGCACCCCAGCCTTTCAGACTGGCGTCGGTGGTCACCACTAACCATGACGGTTTTAGAAAGGACCGGCCCCGTGACAGATGATGTGGCTGGAGCCACCACTGTAGGGAGTCCCTGGTCGATTGTGACAGCGTCACCAGCCGATTCAGAGAAATCGTCCTTTTGTCCCATCGGCGAAGAATCTCCAACTGGAGAGGACGGAGGCGAAACTGTGCGAAAGGCACCGCCTCTATCGCCGCTACCATGCGTCCCACCAGCTTCATCAACCCCCGTAGGGAAGATTGTGGTGACAGGAGAACATTCTGCACTCCTGATTGGATCGCAAGCTGTTTGGCTTGAGGTAGGGACACCAGGGCTGAGTCCGTGTGGAAGTCCATGCCCAGATATGTCAAAGACTGGGTCGGAATCAGGGTCGACTTTGGAATGTTGAGAAGCCACCCGAACTGTTCCAGAGACTTCATGGTCACCTCCAGGCTCACCCGACAAAGGTCTTCCGATGGCGCCCTGACCAGCAGGTCGTCCAAATAGGGAATGACGGCGTGTCCCTGCACATGCAGGAGAGCCATCATTGAGGCCATCACCTTTGTGAACACTCGCGGTGCCGAGGCTAGCCCGAATGGCAGTGCCACAAATTGGAAGTGTTCTTCCCCCACTGCGAATCTCAACCAGCGCTGATGAGCCGGTGCAATGGGCACGTGAAGGTAGGCGTCTCGGATATCTATGGACGCCAGGAAGTCTCCCTGTGACACAGCCGCGATCACGGAGCGCAGGGATTCCATACGAAACTTCCGAACCAACACGTGGCGGTTGAACAACTTGAGGTCCAGAACCGGACGAAAAGAGCCGTCCTTCTTTGGGACAATAAAGAGGTTGGAGTAAAAACCCCTGAACCTCTCTCCCGTGGGTACTGGGACCACCACTCCGTCTCTGCGGAGTCCCTCCAACACCAGATGAAAAGCCTGAGCTTTGTCTAGGGATGGAACAGACCGATGGAATCGGTGTGCCGGCTGTGACGTCAGCTCTATCCTGTAGCCTTTTGAGACTACGTCTCGGACCCACTGGTCTTGAACGTGGAGAAGCCATCTGTCCTGGAAAAGAGACAGGCGGCCCCCCACCTGTGGGGAGACAGGATGAAGGAGCGAGTCATGCCGAAGTGGGTTTAGGGGTGGCAGCTGCAGCCCCTGCCGGCTTCTTTTGGCGACTTTTGTTGCGCCACTGAGTGGAGGGCTTGCCCCCACGGTCCGCGCGAGCGGACGCCGCTGATGACTGCGAGCTGGGGCGAAAGGACCACTGTTTTGGGTTCCTTTTCACGGTATACCGTGGCTTAGGCTTATTCTGCGGTATCTTAGACTCAGCAGAATCCTTTATCAGCTTGTCCAGCTCGGTGCCGAAGAGCCTGTCACCAGCAAACGGAAGATTTTGCAAAATCTTCTTAGACGTGGCATCTGAGTCCCAAAGACGCAGCCACAACAACCTGCGGATCGCTATAGCATTGGCCGAAGCCACAGCCGAGCGAGTGGCAGTTTCCAAAGTTGCCGTCCTGGCGTAATCCGCATAAGCCCTTGCTCTGTCGGTGAGTGCCAGGACCTCTGGGCTGGCCCTAGCTAGATCAGAGATACCATCCAAGCAGGAGGTAATCGCTTGTAGGGTCCAGACCGCGGCAAAATTAGGGGCAAATGAAGACCCCACAGCCTCATAGGAAGACTTGGCGAGTTGCTCGACCTGTCTATCAGTAGCATCCTTCAATGAGGAGCTATCAGAGGCAGAAAACAAGGAGCGTGCAGCAATCCTAGTCATGGAAGCGTCCACCTTAGGGGACTGTGACCATTCCAGAAGCACCTCCTGAGGAAAGGGAAAGCGAAGGTCCTTAGGTTTGCGGACATAACGCCGCCCAGGATGTAACCTGGGTGCTCTAATCACCCTTCCAAAATTAGTGTGGTCCATAAAGGACCCACTTGGTCTCGCCTCCGGCCGCAGCCATTGATAGACCTCCTTGGGGTGAACAGTCACCTCCTCAGGAGGAGTGACCAGACGTAATGTCTCATTGATGGAGGACACCAGATCCTCCACCCCATCTGGAGGTTCAGAGACAGACCCGAGAGTAGAACCCCCATCATCTTCCTCACCATCAGAGGAACGCTCCTCCTCAGAGGGAGCTTGGAGCTCTGGAGAGGCCTCACGAGCTCGCTTAGGGGTCTCACAGAAGAAGTAAGAAGCACCCGGGGGTAACTGGGAGGAGTAGCTGGGTTTTCCAGCCTCCTATGAAGTGCCTCCAGGGATTGCGACATGGAGGACATCTGGGACAGCAGAGATTCATTTATCTTATTCTGCGCTTCCCATGTCCCTGGGATCACCCGAACCTCAGGGTACAGACCCGCAGATTCTGATTCAACAGTAACTGTCCGGGTCTCTGGGCGTCCGCAATTATTGCAGGACCCCTCCACCAGTGAACCGTTGCATGTAGCGCAGGTAATGGTGCCATCTGCCGCCTTAGCAGCATGCTTCCTTACTGAGGACATCGCCACAGTAGGGGGAAATAAGCCAAGTTGTAACAAACAAACCGGAGATCCCGGTGGCTTACCGACCGCAGTAAGCGGTAGGAGGAAGCGGTGTTCGTGTGTGACCTCCGCGAGTTCCGGTCTCCCCTGGAAAGTGCAGACACACGCTGCAGCCAGATCCCAGCCGGGAAGAGAGGGAGAAGATGGCCGCCGACAGTAAAGTCATAGGCGTGGCCAGGAACACGCGGGAGAACACAAAACACGCCCATCGGTGATGTCACCGTAAGAGCTGCTTCCTCCTCCTCCAGGCAGCCTCAGTAATGGAGGTGCCAGAGCCCGCAGCGCGGGAAAAGAGTGTGTAACAATACACATACACACACAGACTGCATGCACAAAACAAACATCAGCAGTCTACAGCCTCAGCCCCTGAGACACACAGGGCGGTCAGCCAGAGTGACCCCAGCACAGGGTACACCGACAGAACCGCGGACCCGAGGGTAACCGCGCGGTCTGAGTGTCATGACACCAAGTGACAGACACTACCCCCAGGCACACAGGAGACACACCAGGTGCCTCAGTGCCGGTCCGGTCTGTAAGCACCTTTAGGGAGGCCTCGGACGGGGGTACAGCACCAGTCCAGAGTGTAAGCACCATTTAGGGAGGCCTCGGACTGGGCTGGCTCCGTCCGGTCTGTAAGCACCATTTAGGGAGGCCTCGGACGGAGCGGAGCTGTGCAAGGCTCCAGGCTCCCCCTCTCCAGAGCCTCCATGGAGGGATGGAAAGGAAGGAGCTCGACAGCGTACCGGGAGAACAGCAAGTGTCCAGGCTAAAAAGCCCTCCGGTACCTCCACCAGCATGTTCCACAAAGGGTGAGCGGGGAGACTGTCGAGGGTCCCGACCGGGACCATTTACCTTGTCTTCATACGCCATCACGTAAGCTGTGAGAATGCAGTGAAGTGCAAGCAAAGTGTGATCCTCCGAGCACACTAAGTTTAAAACTGAGGATGTTCCCTACGGTGGGGGTTTATAAGCGGAGGAGGCGGTGTCTACAAACTTGTAGTACCTAGTGTGACCTCCGGAGGGCGGAGCCCTAAACCCCATTGTCTGGGTCTCCCATTATGATGACCAGAAAAATGTCACGCTGGAGCGTAGAGACTCTCAGCATGGAGCGCAACGCAGGGGAGACAATGAGGATGTAATAGAAGAAAGGCACTGGAAATACCGAAAGGGTAGAGGTCACCTCCTGACACCCTCTGGTTGGACCCTGCACTCCTTAACATCTCTATATGGGTCCTTCCCTCCATCACAGTCATGTGCCTTGGCCCTTACTCGCCCTGAACTTACTCTGGTTAGTGCACAGACTGGCAAGGATGATTGATGGTATGGTGTGGTATATGAGGTACAAAGATAGTGACGCCATTCTTCATCAATGGAAACCTCAATGCCACTGGATATCTGAAATTGCTACATGATTCAGATATCCACTGGTATTGAGATTTCCATTGATGAAGAATGGCTCCACTATCTTTGTACCCCATATACCACACCATACCATCAATTTTTGTGTTCCAACAGTCTTGGAGGGATCTATCCACTGTGGGTTAGTGTCAGACAAACAGTGGTGGTTTTGTTTGTTAACTTCACCAGTCACAAAAAAGTTTTCCTCACCACCCATCTGAAGGCAATTGTCTATGTTGTGAAGATACAAGATGTGCAGCATCTGAAACAACAGATACTGGAAGCCTGTGCTAGCATTCCTTCTGCGGTGTTGCTATCAGCGTGTCAAGAATGGGAGAAGAGGGTTGTATTGACAATCCAACACAATGGGCAGCACTTTCAACACTTTATAAGTGGCCATAAACTTGTAAATAGCTCATGGAACAGTAATGTTACGTTAAAACCAAGCACACCATTGTTTTTCTTATGAAATTCTCAATGTTTTGTGTGTCACATGACCCCCTTCCCAATGAAAAAAAATAAAGTTGGATCCAAAATGGCCACCATGGTCACCACCCATCTGGAAAAGTTTTCCCCCTCCATATACTAATGTGCCACAAACAGGAAGTTGATATCACCAACCATTCCCATTTTATTTAGGTGCATCCATATAAATGGCCCACCCTGTATTTTAGCTAATTTGTTCTCCAGAAAAAAAATAGCGCTCCTTCCTTTCCGAGCCCTCCATGCACCCAAGCAGCAGTTTTTAACTACATATTGGATACTGCCACATAAAAAAAAGTTGCGTAGCTAGTGGCAACACATTTTGGTGCACTTCTTCTCCTATTACCCCCTGTGAACATGAAAAAAACATTGGATTTTTATATTTCCTTAGGAGGAAAAGAAACAAAGAAAAACTGCTGCTAAATTTTAACCTAACAAAATAAGATTGCAGCCGGTTCTCCCGCTAAGTGGGTCAGGTAACTTTTAACCTAACAAAATAGTTACGACTTTTGAATATTAGCTGACAAAGTAGACTCACAGGAAATTATATTTATTAACTAGTTTGTGTGGTGTGACCATCTGGTTTAATGGTATCAGCATTCAAAGTTTGAAAATAAACTTCTATACCTTTTTGTCAAATTTCAGATTTTTTCATTAACAGAAAGCACATGCATGTACAATCACACATGGCGATCACACAGGGCACAGGAGCTGTGTTCGTGCCATCGCCGCCTGCACTTTGGCTTATATGACAGCGGAGTTCCGACTTTTTAGTGGTGCCTGCACTGCTGCTGGCTCTCTTATCCCTTAAAGGGAATCAGTCAGGTCAAAAATCCATATGTACCTGCTATCATTTTCTAATTCCTTTCTCTATTGATGTGTTTCTTTATTTCCCTCCTATCCTCTGTAAACTTCAAATAAGATTTATTCCAACTGTCAATCACAGGGAGTGATCATTTACTTGTCTTGCTCTCCACTCCCCATAGGATGAATATTCATGTCACATATTCACATCACTGCTCAGGACATCAGTAGAGGGGTGGTAGTATCCTCATCTCTGTTCTGTGTCTCAGCCAAGCAAGAAGTCAAATACAACACAATCTGTCACAGCACAGCAGGATATCTGCTTAGAGAAACAAATTGAGTAGACAACATATCAAGATCCGGTAAGGCAGACCTGCAATAGCGCTCTACCTTAATGTCCTCAACAGAAGCTCCTGACAAACAGCAAGGGAGGAGAGAGCTGGTGAGGAGGAGTGCATAATAAATGAACAGTTTAACACAGCTGGACTTACAGCCTGTGCTTATAATGTACAGGACTAATGCAAGAGCTCCCTGCAGGGTTTAAAAATGCTTATAATAACAAAAACTACAAAAGGAGACAATAATGATTTTACATGTTTTTAAAAGGTCTACCCAGGAACTATTCAAGGGTAATATTAGTATCATACTGAAAAATGACCTGACAGTGTCACTTTAAAGAAAAACGGTCAGGTCAAAAATCCGTATGTAACTGCTACAATTTTCTAATTCCTCCCTCTAAACTCTCTCTATTGATGTATTTATTTTATTTATATTCCCATCCTATCTTCTGTGAACTTCAAATAAAGAGATTCATTCCATCACTCAAAGTGAGTAATCCACTTACTATCCACTCCCCAATATGATGAATAAGCATGTCAAAGCATAGCACAGGAGATCACAGGGAAGGGGGACCCGTATTCTCCTCTGTGTCGTCAGCCAGAAAAGAGGTCAAATACAACACAGAAACTGTCACAGCAGGATGCCTGCTTACAGAAATAAGTCTAGATAAGATGAGGCAGACCTGCAAACGCTCTCCGTGTCCTCATCAGAGTAGATCTCCAAAAGTGAAACCGCAGTGCCCCGAGAGCAGAGGGAGGAAAGAGCTGCTGAGGGGGAGTGCATAATTACATGGCAATCTAACACAGCCAAGACTAATCGTCTCTGCTTATAATGGAGAGGACTAATGCAGCAGCTCTCTGCAGGGTCTGACAATGCTGATAACGTGGAAACTACAAAAGGGTAGAATAATGATTTTACATGTTGGTAAAAGGTCTGCCCAGGCCTCAGGGGTAATCTTAGTATCATACAGAAAAGTGACCTTTAAAGAGGACCTGTCACCAAACCAGGCATGGTGATCTAATTACAGCACTGGATGCAGCATGTCTGCAGCATGCAGGCAAGGGGTCACCCAGCACTTGAGCAGCCCTATACCCCGAGATAATGCACTTAAAAAACGTACATGCTCCAGCCAAATAGGAGGTGGCTAGGGGCTGCAGCCAAGGGCAGATTCACAACCCCTGCATGTTTAATCTGCCCACGCTGCCAATCATTCTCTCCCTCTTCTCCAGCATTAAACAGAGTTTTTATATTCTCTCCCTGAAAGTCCGTTTAGCCCCGCCCCCTGAGGGGTGGAGCCAAACAGCAAGTTCTGGAAAAAAAAAATATCTGTTTAAATGCTGCTGAAGAGGGAGAGAATGATTGGCAGCGGTGCGCAGATTAAACATGCAGGGGGTGTGAATCTGCCCTTGGCTGCAGCCCCTAGCCACCTCCTTTCCGGCTGCAGGATGTAAGTTTTCTAAGTGTATTCTCTCGTGGTACAGGGCTGCTCAAGTGCTGGGTGACCCCTTGCCTGCATGCTGCAGACAAGCTGCATCCAGTGCTGTAATTAGATCACCATGACTGGTTTGGTGACAGGTCCCTTTAAATGGGGCGATCAATAGCCAATACAGTATTTAGTAGGCTGGGATAGGAGTGCAGTCCTCTTCCAAGCTATTGGAATCCACGGGGGGCCCAATTGGTGCTTGCTATCTATTGCAATGGATTATACCAGCCAACCCCCAGCAATAACAGCTCAAGGTTATAATATTCTGTGAAGCACCTGGGCATTCATCGTGCTTACAACACATCTAAATTTTAGCTTCCAAAATGCAAAACAGGGTCACTTGTGGGGGTTCCAATGTTTAGACACATCAGAGGTTCTCCAAACGCAACTTGGTATACAATATTAAAGGGATCCTGTCACCCCCAAAACACCTGTAAACCTATTAAAACCTGTCCCTAGAGCATATTAACACTTTCCCTACACTCTTTTTACCTCCTAAATGCAGTAAATGACATTGCCTAAAAACGTTTTATAAGTACCTGATTACTGATGATAATGAGTGACTATGCTATTCATAGTCACTCATCAAGACTGCCCCTCTGCTTCATAGCACGCCTGAATAGGCGTGATCTTCATAGCAGATTCAAATTGCCGCCTCCCTGCTGTGCCTGTGTCGTCGAGGCTGCTGTGTGGCTGGGTGACGCGATCCGCGTCATTCCCGGCGCCTGGTGACGTATTTACACCGGCGCCGCGCTGTCAGCTTCAAAATGCGCACTGCGCATGCCCATGCCCATGCGCAGTGCGCATTTTGAAGCTGACAGGGCGGCGCCGGTGTAAATACGTCACCCGGCGCCGGGAATGACGCGGATCGCGTCACCCAGCCACACAGCAGCCTCGGACGACACAGGGCACAGCAGGGAGGCGGCAATTTGAATCTGCTATGAAGATCACGCCTATTCAGGCGTGCTATGAAGCAGAGGGGCAGTCTTGATGAGTGACTATGAATAGCATAGTCACTCATTATCATCAGTAATCAGGTACTTATAAAACGTTTTTAGGCAATGTCATTTACTGCATTTAGGAGGTAAAAAGAGTGTAGGGAAAGTGTTAATATGCTCTAGGGACAGGTTTTAATAGGTTTACAGGTGTTTTGGGGGTGACAGGATCCCTTTAAGGGCGCTTTCACATATGCGTTCTTTTAATCAGCAGAGCGCCGGCTTTTTTTTTTTTTTTTTTTTTTTTTAAACAAGAATGCAATCTGGATCCGACAATGGGCACTCCGGCACTTGCATTTGCATCCAGTTGCTGACAGATCCTGCCCAAAGTTTTTTTTACCAACTGAAACGTAGCATTTTTTGGGCTCTGTAAAAAAAATACGCTTCTGACCGGATCAGGCATACTGCATCAGGATTTATAATGTGTGTCAAATGGGCCAGATCCGGTTTTACTGGATCATTCGTATTAAACTGGGTCAGGCATGCCTACTCAGCATGCCCAGTAATGTCACATGTAAAGTTTGGGGTCTATACCGAACATCTGAGTGTTCGAGCGTGGAACCATGTGATTAAAGCATTATAAGGTAAAAAATATTATACCGTGTTAGCCAGCAGATAGACAAATATTAGAATCTGAGAGTCCTCAATGGTTGATACCCTTTAATGGCTAACTGAAAAGATGGTAAGCAAAGGGCATTTGGGGATATCACCTCTTTGAACAGACTTCAGTTAGGACAATGAACTTTTGACACTTCTTACGTAAACTTTGTTGCATGGATTTATGGCTTTCTACATTCACTGAGGAATTTTCAGGTCTCCACTGACCACTAATCATAGAACAATAATACAATATGTTCCTCTTATCTTGGAATTTAGATTTTTCCTCCCCAGCTCCTCTCCCCCTCCCAAGACGGACTCTGCTTCACGTCACCTGTCGTATTCACTGCATCATCCTACCATGCATATGTATATGTGCGTGTGTCTTCAGAATTTGTGTCATTATTAGCCTGATGAAGAGGCCATAGTGCAGGGGACAGGAACCTTTTTCTGCCAAGGGCCATTTGAAAAGTTCTACCATACTTCAGGGCCACACAAAATTATCAACTTGAAAATTAACCTGCTACATTTGGTTAAACTATCAACTCGCCCTACTGTGGAAGCTGGAGCTTCTTCTCTTTGCCTTAACTAATGTTAGGTGATATTGATCATGTTGCTTTACAACTGTTTTTCAAGGTTTGCTAAGGCTATAGACATCACAGGAGAAGTTGGGGCATAAACGTCACTGGGGCTGCCGAGACTGCGGCATAGACATAACTGGGGAGCTAGATTTAAAGGGCAGGCAGTCGGCAAAATGTGTCTGCCAGCTCAAGTATTGTTCCCAGGAATCTGCCAGAGAGCCGCAGAAAGGGTCATCAAGGTGCGGCCCTGGGGCCTGAGTTTACCCACCCCTGCCAGAGTGTCTCGAAAGCTTGCTTTTTCTTATCTTTTCAGTTAGCCATTAAAAGGTATCAACCACTCAGGACTTTCAGATTCTAATATTTGTCTGAAGAATTATGTTCACTTGTCTCGCCACTGCGGACATTTCCGGGTCCCACTCATTAGCCTCATCTAACATTTACTGTATTGGCTGCTGAACAGCCAATCACAGACACCCAATGCCTGTGACAGAGTCTGTGGTTGGCTGTTGCACCCCACCCACTGTGCCAGCAACCAATCACAGATGCAAGGGGTGGGGTACAACAGCCAATCACAGATGTCATCACAGAGACTGGATGACTAAAGCAGGCAGTGCAGAGCGGACTCGAAAGAGACCGCAGCAGTGAGACAGGCGAGTATAATGTTTTAATCATATTAAGCCCCTGTTTGGGATACGTGCTGAACACTCAGGTGTTCGGTACGGAACTAAAAAAGGCAAACTGATCTGGCCAATACTTGATTGTGCCAGAAGAAACAGTATTGGTATTACAAAGGAACCATCATGCGGCTTTAAGGGCAGAAACTGTATCCGGTTAGATCAGGTTTTCGCCTGATCTGGCCGGATACAAAAATAAACGCATATGTGAAAGCGTCCTAACCCAATTTTGCATCCCAAAAGTCAAATGGCGCTTCTCTTCCTGGCCCCGCTGTGCGACCAAACCATTCTCTCGGAGTTGTCTCACCCATCAGATGTGAAGAGGTACCGGAGCTGGTTAAGGACCCTTGTCCTGTGACAAATCTCCTCTGGCAGTCTCGTGGGAAGAATGATTGCTGCGGTGCGACCTTTTTCTGGGACTCAGTCTCATTTTGGAGTCTCTGTCCCACTCGTAGTGCTCCAGCACGGCTTCTTGTAGCAGTATAAGGTGTCTGGAGCAAGATGCTAGCACTGAGGCACCTCTCCTTCAAACTTACCACTTTTTCTGCAGTGTCTCTGCTCCTTGCAGCTCGCCTTCCGGCTTTAACCCGGAAGTCCAAGTGTGTCATATGACCGGAGCAATTAGTCATTGAGCCCCCTTGACACGCGCATACCAGGACGTGGTGGCTGCCAATCTACGGCGCCGCCCATGATGTCATGGGCCTGCCCCCGAAAGCCCGAGGCATCTGGCACCTGGCCCACCTTTTCCGGCTGGCTGAGAATGTGTGCAGTCCCAGACACCCAGCTGACACCAAACTCAACATTGCACTTGCCGACCACCATGAGGGATAGAGCCTCCTCTGACCTGGAAGCCGTGACCCTGGCGCTGGAAGCTTACGAGGCCCGATCTGGCCTAACAGCCCTCTGCTGATTCTTGCCATGGCTGTCAGGTATGAACCCCTTCAGGGCCCAATCTTCTGGAACAGCCGTTCCTGAGGTTCCCCATTCAAGGACAGGAAACCAACTGACATGGGGAGAGGAACCACCCCTTTTAAAGCCTGATAATTCCCTGTCCTGTCCTTGGAGGCGGATCCCTCTCTCGTTAGGGTGCTGTCATGGACGACCGATTAATAATCACTTTCTGTGAATGCAGGTGCTCTCGCCAGGCATCCACAGGAAGTGATTTCATACAGCATCCGCGGTCATCACTGGACCCTGGGCTGTCAAGGTAACACATCGAGGTCCTGTGATTTATGGTATTCATGTGTCATGGGACCTCCGATTATGGCAGGAAATGCGCAATCCGGCCACGGTTCTTTGGATTGCACCATCAGTGTTTGACAGTGCAATTTAAAAGGTTGACGGCACCGATCAGGTTGCTGATCCTATTGGTGCAGTTAGCTTCACAGCTGATCAGATCATCCGACATGCATATGGAATGATGCGAGTTCAGTGCGTGAGCTTGCATCAGAGGGAGGGACACGGCCAAGAACTTATATACATGTATGTCCTTAGTCATGAAGGTGTTAAAATACATATATATATATACGGTTAAATAACAATTGATCAAAAAGACACGGTACAATTTCAAGTAGAGTTTTATTAACTTAAGTCCAATATTCACATTTCACCATGTAGGATACATAGTGACTTACACGCACACTGCTCATTCCATTCTTGGGCTACAGTGTAAAAAGATTTTTTTTTTTCTTTAAACCGATGCTTTAAAGGCTGGTGCAGTTCATTCACTTTTGAAACAAGTTATTGCTATAAAATAAATGTAAAAGGGATTTGTTTAAAAACAAAAATCACAATATATAATAATGCATACAAGTTTCCTGATACTCCCTCATGTCCAGGGGAAGTTCTAACCAAAAGTCGTTGCCATATTTGTGTAAACAGCATTAGTCTGACGCAGGTCTGACAAGCAGGCCGATCCTTATCCTGCAAGTTAGGCACAGGAGGAAAGTTTTAACAACTTCATAACAATCTTTGGGATTGCATCAACAGATATCAGCCAAACAAGTGCAAACACAGGCAGCAGATTCCACATGTACAGGTCATCGGAAAGCTTTGGCCGGCTGCAGAATTCTAAGACTGTATACAGCATGTTGGCCTCTGACGTTCTTAACAGAAGGCAATGTTAACTTTTGTTGAATGTGATAAAATAACAATAAAAACAGGAAACAGTTACTTGTCTTCAGCACCACAGCATGTACTATTACTGATGTTTTCACCCTATAGTTTCAAGAAGAGCCTATGGGGGTAATCTTCAGCAATTTTATGATTTCCAAACTGGCGGCATGAAATCCAGACTGAATCATTACAGAGGTATGAGAAAAATAAAAAGCACGGCATGAGGAGACGTGTCCACCAAAGGTATTATCTGGCTGCTGTCCACCTGGTTTGCCTTTGACAGATAGAATTCTCCCTACTTGAGGCCAGGCAATGAAGATGTGCAGGGAAATGGCCAAGAGCCAGTCACATAAATTCAGGTGTCCGGATTGTTTCTTTGTTTCAATGCTTTTCTGGATTTTATGCTGTCCAGTTTCTTATGAGAAAAAGGCACAGACAATGTAGCATAACTTAAGTAAATAACATATCAAGACATTTGATAGTGCTGTTTGAAATGTGAACGTACCTAAAAGAAGGGGGTGAAAATATGGGTAGGACAGGGAAGCCTCTACGTCATCCATAGCATATATAACACTGGTTGCCAGTTCCCTCTACAGCAGAGAATGAGCTTAATACTAATAAACATGTGCTTAGATAGCTGAAAAGGTCAATCTGAAGAGCTTCTCAGGCAGCTGTGTCAGAGGAAATGCCGGGATACATAGTACAGGCTTAGCGGAGGTTGTCTGGATTACAACCAATCATTATTCCTGACATATAAAATGACCTGTAAACTATTCAACATCATATTTGAATAAATATTTGAATAAAAGGCGTCTTTATATGCTTAAAAAATAAAAAATATCAGTGTATGAATATAGGTTTCCAACCATAATACACTGATAATGCAGCAGCCACATACAATGCCATATACCACAAATACTAATCAACTATTGTCGTCTTTGTCTTTTATATACACGTTACCATTCCTAACCAGGGGCGCTGAAGCCACTGAACTATTTACCTTGTTTGGTCCCCAAAGCTGATAAACAGCTGAAATTCATAGGAAATACTACAACCACTGAAAACACGTTTCCGCACTTTCTTAAACATTCAGAATTTATGCCCATGCATGACAGAAAAAATAATGATTTGACTCCACCTTCACTATGATTACATTATCATACATTTTTCTTCCCCCACCATGTGGGATAATTACAACAAACCAGTCATTGCAGCCGTACACTCCACAAGGGGCAGCTCTGCAGTTACTGGATAGCTGACGTCTGCCCAGCATGGACCTCAAGTCCAATCATTGATTTATGACAGCAAATTGGCCAAATCTCAAGAATACAGGTACAGTATTCCTAATTATCCATTTACAACCAAAGCAGCAGTTACTGAGATACAGGAGAAAATGTAGTAATGAGCCAAAACTGAAAGCCCTTTCTAGTATCAGACAAAGAGCAGATCAATTACCAATATCAATACCAACAATGGTAAGGCATGCTGTCCATCTTACAGCAGAATAATAATGAGGTTAGCTTATGACAATACTGCATCTAGAGTCTCTTTATCAAGTGCAGATCTCCAGGAGAGCGGTCACACTGACTCCTAGTCCTCCTCTTCATCAATCTGGCCAGTAGGGTGCAGCAGAGACATGGGGGAGACTAGAGTATTAGTACCACGAGAATTACGTTCTTGTTCTATATTTGAGGATATAGAAGCCATGCTAAAATTCTGAACTAATGCAGGAGGGATACCAGAAGGAACAGTCAGGCTGTGGCTGGAGCCTTTAAAAGCAATTTCCTGATTTGGCAGAAGAGGCTTGAGGATGCTGACAAGGCAGAAGGCAGATCCACTCTTTGGGATAAAGTTCACTTTGTTCTTGTCGGGGCAATAGAAAGGAGGGATTTCATGTAACGGCTTTGGCCTGCAAGAAATGTGTGCAGCTGTTAAATTCAATCTGAAAATAATGCATACAACATGCAAATTTTTATTTTTTCAATATCCCCAATCTGGAAATCTCTCTTTTTTTGAAGCGGCTGGCTAGGCGCGGAGACGGGCGGCTGGCTAGGCGCGGAGACGGGCGGCTGGCTAGGCGCGGAGACGGGCGGCTGGCTAGGCGCGGAGACGGGCGGCTAGCAATTGCCCTTCTTACAGATTTGGTAATCTGAGCATACATGGTTTTCTATAAATTAAGTTTGCATAGGTTGTTATTTTGTTTAGCCATTGAAGTCTTTAAAAATTCCAAAGCTTATGTGTTGAAAATCTACAAGTAAACATGCGGCGGCCATGTTTGTTGGTCATCAAATCAATTACGGGAACTGTCATCATAGGAGTCCTCTGGTCCTATTTATTGTGGGAGACTCCCGTTATGCACGTGCCCTAATGACACACATGGGCAGGGGGCTGTCTTAATGTGCAATAAAGACAATATGTTTGGTGAATGTAAAATACATTTTTATTGGCCTTTGGCACTATCCTAGACTCTGGGGCTGAGCCTAATAATAGACATCTCCAAGCTCCCTCTACACATTTACTATTCCCCCTGTAAATCCAGCATACACGAAGATGTAGGAATCAGACAACACATACAGAATAGAGAGATGATTATACTTACGCGCTTTCCTCAAATACTTTAACTCTTTCGCAACCTTCAGGTGGTTCCCGTTTGAACATATAGCTATTGTTTGGTTTTGGAGATGTAGCATACTTGGGAAAGGGAGAGTGATTTCCATTTTCTGTGGGAATAAATTGTTGACATTAGTAACTGATCAAAAAAATAAATAAAAAGCTTAACAAATCAAATGCATCATGAGAAGTCAAGATTGTAGAATAATTATGAGAAAAATCTATAATATTGAGAAATAAAACCTGTTGTCTACCTCTACTCTCATGCTGCGCATTTATTTTTTATTTTAGGAGACCAGAGAAATAAAGCCCCATACCCAAATGTAGACAACTAGCCACTTTTCTGCAAGACTTCTAACAGCATACAGGAAAAAACAAGACTATCAGCGTGGAATAATGTATCAGGCTCAATGGGCTTAGCTCCAACAGACACTTGGATAAATGGTACACCAAACAACTCAAAAGAACAGAAAATTAATTCTGTATTTATGACAAGATAGTCTAGATCAGGAACAGAACTGAAAGCTCATGTTATTTTATGCTTATTCTAATTTTATATATATATATATATATATATATATATAGGATTCATAAGAAAAGTAAGCTGAAAAGGATCATATTTTGACTATGACCATTGAAGAAGCCCAATTATCACCAAGTTCATTGTGTTGTTTCTGCTCCAATGGACAGTGCAGACCAATTAGTCATGGTCTTAAAGGGGTTATCCTTTTTCACAAAACTGGCCCACAGGCTCAGAGAGCAGTGGAGATATAACACTGGACTCATATACACTTAGGCTTGAAAGAAACCCCGCCCCCCCCCCCCCCCCCCTCTTAAAAGGTGATCTGTCATCTGTTAATTCTGGAGCATCTTCTTTCACTCTTACAATTCCTCCTAGAAAGTCATGGACTGACTACTGACTGTTACTCATTGGGGATGTGTCCCTACATACTTTATTTTCTACCCACTTATCATTTACAGTAAGTCTCATGTTTGTCAATGTGATATTTAGGATTAGAGGGTCCATGTATCACCTTTGTCTCTGGGGTCGGTGCGGGTGTCTTCCACTGTACAGGGACTCTCCTCGCTGCAGTCATTTGAAATGGTAATGAATGAAGCAGGAGATATGGACTGGGAGCGGCTGCTGTTGTTGCTTCCACGGTCATTTCCTCCGGGGGTCTGAGTATCTACACTTCTTAGAGAAAGAGGTGGGGGAGCGCGGTGTCCATCTGGAATATCTTGTGGCTATAAAATATAAAAACATGTACAAAACAAAAGGGGAAGAAAAGGAAACACATTACGTGGATAATTTTCTTTCCTAGACAAAAAAAATAAAAAATCAGTACACTACATGACAGACTGTTACACTCCATACATTAAAGGGGTCATCCAGTTTTTAGAGATGATATTTAATCAGTGACTAATATTTCTCCCATTTTTTTGGCATGGCTGCTCTGTAATCCGGTCACCTGAGCGCGATCATGTGCCACTTCCAAACACAATGCTGATAAAAAGAAAAACTGATCCTACAGTATACTGAGCACAATGCCGCAGTGACCTGAGAGAGGACGCTCAGGAGCAGCGTGGAGGGGAGGGCACCTCATCAGAACACAGGAATCCTGGGGTAATGTAGTTTGCTTCTGTTCTGCACATTAGATTTGCTTCAAAATACACAATGGTGCCTCAAGCAAACCACTAAATGTTTATATAAATTTCTCAGAATGTGTGCCCATATCACACGTTATTTTATCTGGAAAAGGTGGATAACCCCTTTGAATGGTGAAGTTCTCCTTTAATGTTGCCTGCAGAAGTTACAAAAAGAAGCTTCAACACCTGTCTTCCTGCTCCTAAAATCTTATGTAAAAGTAAGAGAACTTATATAAACCTTAGCCACAGAATCATTTAATCCTATTATCCCTCAGTTTTGGATCATCTGACCAGTTGTAGAAGGCCACAAGCTACATAACGTACAAGATAAACTCTACAGCGCTGCTTTAACATTTCTGTTATTTCTTTCTTATTATTACATATGACACTACAGGTCTAGGGCATGCAGCCGCTCCGGGTCCCTATAATAAACCTTCTTGTGAATGCTCTGTTCAGCATCATCACAAATACATTATGTGTGCATGTATTCATATATCTGCCGTTATACAGGCATGTAACAAATACAAGGAATAAGGGGCCATTTCACTGTCGTCATGCACATTTCTATCATTACACAGATGTTGCTGTCAGTTATATTAGGTCTGTGTCTGCCATACAGAGTTCAACTGCTGCACACGGCCATGTAGATTGGTAACCTGAACAGACTGCGGGTTGGTCTGTTGGCTTTGTGATCCCCAATGGGGACAGTGTAGCTGATGTATGTAAAGCGCTGTGGACGTAATGGCGCTATATAAATGAATATTAAATTATTATAATATTGTCCAATTTTTTTTACCTCTAGCCAATGTAATCGTCGCTTGATAAGTCAGAGTCTATACACAGACCACTGCTGATTTCCAGAAGAATATGTCCACCTCTGACAACAGTACACCAGATCTGAATGACTCATTGTACCATATATGATGGCAGAAACATCAGAGTTGTAATAGGGGCACTATAATTTTGGACATCAATGCCCCAAACATTCAGATTTCAACAATTCTGGGTTATTTTTCACTAAATGCAGCACATGGCGTCTAATCTGTGCTACAACACATTAATATCTGGCTATGAAGTAACTAATTAGCGAAACAACATGTCTACGTATAACATGACTCGAGCGGTCATAACCATGACGGAGTGTATGGACTATATGATAACACGTTGTGTTACAAGTAAGACATGACTAAGATGCATGGGTACAGCAGCCGCTGGAGGGAAGAAAACTAATTAGTGGCACCTGGAAAGTGTAAGACAGACGTTGTCATACGATTTTTACACAAAATTAGGGAGTCTGAAGTTAGAGCAGTAGCCATATTGGTGGTCATCCATGAATTAGTGCCATCATGTTCAATTGACACTAAAGGTGTCCGTGTCACACTAGTTCTTAAGGAATGACAAGTGACAATTTATTGTCACTTGTGCAAATAACAGTCTGTGCAACCGAATCCAAATACTACAATATTCCTGGAAATAAAATCATGCATCTTTGGCTGTGGCTCTAAATTCTGACTTCCCAATTTGGCTAATTAACATTTTGGAACCAGTGGAAAGGTTTTTTTATTATTATTTTTTTTAAACTGATGAAATGGAAAAGTGGAGAAGGTGCCACCTCCAGGACACGGAGACAGCGCCACCTCCAGGACACGGAGAACAGCGCCACCTCCAGGACACGGAGACAGCGCCACCAGCCTTGCTTTGGGCAACTTTTCCTTTCCCACAGTTTTCAGCTTTCCTACAACAAACGTCCCAGCAGTGAGTTTCACAATATGGACATCATCTTATAAACATGGTGACTAGAAACACACTGATCCCAGTTATAGCTGACCACAGCAGTCAGCCATCTCTTAACTCCCCAATAAATGTGGACACTACGATGGATGAGCTTCTTTATACAAGAAGAGGGAGATCATTAGGTAGAAATCATATACCATGGAAAAAGAAATTGGTATGTAGAAATCCATATCCCACCAATATCCGTGGTTTCCCCTATACATGAGATTTCATATCCATATTGAGAAAAGCCTGCAAGACTGGCCTCATACACACACTGAGTATTGGGTGAGTATTTATCTCAGTATTTGTAGCCTAAACCAGGAGTGGAACAATCAGAAGAAAAGTATAATAGAAACACGTCATCACTTCTCCATTTTTTTTTTTTTTTTTTTTACAGACTCTTGATTTTGGCTACAAATACGGGGTAAAAAAAACTCACCAAATACTTAAAGTGGGAACGCAGCCATTCTCACAATATAAAACCATACCCCTTTCATCCCTGGCCAACTTTGGCCTATATCAAGCCATTGCACACAGACTTTCCATAGTTAGTGTGGCATGCAGAAAATATAACCTACTGATATTTCCTAGTCCGTTGTGGAGCTTCCCTTCATCAAATACAACTATTGTAACAAATTATTAGGGATTGTAGGCAGCCTAAAAAAAGGGCAACGATCTTAATTTTATCTAGCTTACAGAATGACCATACGCAGTGGTGGCCACATGACCCAAAGACCATCTGCCATAATTTTGTTTCCAATTATGTGGCCCATGGCTTGCCACAGGTAGCTCAAGCTTCAGCCGCCATGTTCGGCATCACCCTAGATGTCATATACTTTAGCATTCTTTCAAATTAAGTACATATATTGCTGCAAAGATGTTGACATTTTTAAGGCTGTAACCCATTTCTGAAAGCATGTTGCTATACTTTTAGGTTAAAACATCATGGTGACTTGTGTGTCTGTGGCATAAGAGCGGATATCCGACCAGTAAACGGGGTCGTGCAGAAGTCCAGTGGGGTTGGGTGACTGTGATCTCACATTGCAGAGCCCCTAGTTGCCCTCTCCTTACATAGTTATTCTGCTTTACTGCTCAGGAGCATGCACACGAAAAGCATTGCTTTATTGACGTCATACACATTAGATAACGTTGACCAAATCTCGCCAAACATCCAACATACATAGGGTTGTCAGATTCTCCCCGCAGCCCCGATATAAGGGGAATGATGATCAAGCATGTAAAATTTCAGCAACTGCCCTCCTTGTGAAAACAATACAAGCTGAGCATTAAAGGGACGGGGTAACAAATTAGCTGTGTAAGGTGTATGGTTATCTTTTCACACAACCACATTACAATTGGCAAAGTAAATCAAACTGGTAACTGATTACCTTGGGTAACTTAATATGGCTGCTATTAAAGACTGTGCCAATAAGCATTTATCGCTATGGTCATGATTAAGGTTGCTATTTTTAATATTATTTGGGTTTATTAGCCCTAACCTTGGCAGCTACTATACAACATAGGTTAATATTCACACAGCGGATTAGCACTGCTAGAAGTTCATCACATCCAATAGCTTAGAATAATGTAAAGTACATGACAACATATATCAGGTTAAAGGCACTCAGCGCTCCAACCAGAAAAAAACAAAACAAAAAACAAAAGAAAGTATACACAAAAAGTAAAATAATACCACACACAGCGATAACTTACCTCAGGGTGCAGATGCTGGAAACTCATTGTAATGTTCCCATTGACATCAGGAAGGCCTGAACAGTCTCCATGCTGGGAAACCACAAGGATATATGCTTCAAGATGAATATTGGAGCAACCCACCCTCCTTAATAAACCCATAATATGGAGGGTGAAAACTTAAAAAAATAAAAATGCTTCTTGATTCCATGTGCAGCGGAGAAAAGTGAAAAGAGCCTTCTCAATGGTAAGTTGTAAATTACCATCAAGAACCAGTAACTGGGGAATGGCTCCGTGGTGGAAAGGAATATGCACTTACCAGGAGTTGCTCTTCCTTCTCTCCTGTTTCCTTAATGATGATTTCGATCTCCTGGTTCAGCCCTTCCACACTGTTCCGAAATCGAGAGCCTGATGATTTGGTGATGGGTATGGTCATTGGCGTCAGTACATTCTTAGACATGGAGGTCTGCAGAGAAGAAATTTACGTAAGTTATCGATGACTTTACAAACTGTTCAAAAGGGACACAGGTAAAAGCTTCTCACAAGATCATCGAAAATGTGCAAGGACTGTCTGGATCGCACATTAGTATTCACATGTCTCTATACTCAGAAAAGATCCTGTGGCTTCACAGATAGGCACATGTTTTACAATGGATTAGAGCCTGGCGGGTAATACCATCAAGTAGTACAAATAAGTAATTATATACAGCATACAAAAAAAAAACCTACAAATATGAACACAAAAAGGAGTAAAATAGCAAATAATATTATAAATAAAATGACAAAAAAAAAATATAACATACCACACTAAGATATAATCTGTACTAGAGGCATAATTAAGGAGGGGTGAAATATAAGATGACTCAAATATGATGTCCCTGGAAGAAGCCGAAGCGAAACGTACATTGGGCTGGGTCTCCAAGGTAATATATAGCACTACCTGAAACGTATTACACAGCCACATAGCTTTTTTAGGTGCCACCATATTACACGCAGCAATGCTCCAGCGATCCAGACAACGATATGACCTGGTAGGGATCACTAGAGCGTCTCTACGTGGTCGCTGGTGAGATGTCAAACTGTCAGATCTCACCAGCGACACAGTAACGACACGGTGGTCGTTGTGACCCTGTCACTCAGACCTGTAGTATTGAGGTCATTGGTCTTTGTCCCCGTCAAAACACACCGATTCATGCTGCCCAGTGGGAGCTCGACGATCATAAAATGGTCCAGGACATTCCAACATGATCGGTGATCTTCACAGCAGGGACCTGGTCACTGCTACATGTCATACGTAGCGAGATCGCTGGCGAGGTCGCTGTTGCGTCACAAAAACTGACATATCAGTGATCTCGCTTAGTGTGAAGTACCCCTTACACCCAGACTCCTACAAGCCCTCCCCAGGCTACAAAAAGCACACCTGCCCTCCTTCCCCCTGCAGTCACCTATGTAAACTGATAGAACTGCACTGCACTGAGCACCCATCACCTTCTCTGAAATACTGTGGCAAATCAGCAGCTCTGAGAAGGAGATGACCGCTCTCAGTGCTGAAGTGTGTGTGCTCTCGCCTCCTCCTGTGCCCTCACTGTTGTGATCTGAAGCACGCTGATGCGAACCTCACAGCGGCGACATACCTTCTGTGTAGTGAGAGGTTCATTCTGCTTCACAGAAGGGGCGGCTGTGAGGTTCGCATCAGCGTGCTTCAGATCACAACAGTGAGGGCACAGGAGGAGGCGAGTGCACGCACACTGCAGCACTGAGAGCAGTTATCTTCTAAGAGCTGCAGATTTGCCACAGTGTTTAAGCAGAGAAGCCCGCTCAGTGCAAAGCGGTTCTATCAGTTTACATAGGTGAATGGTATCTGGAGTGGCTGGGACTGCTGGAGACTAGGGACAATTCTTGGGACTGGGGAGGGCTTGGAGTCTGGAGCTGCCGGTCATGCTGGAGACTGGAAGGAGGGGCATGCTTGTAGGTGACTGGGTGAAAACGGCCAGCTATTACATTTACATCCAAGCTCCAAAAGAAACACACCTCTAGTTGGTGGCCTCCACACACGCAGGATAGCGATACCTGCATAACTCTGCAAAATGCTGACAGGGTGTAAATTAAAAACTGGCAACATATTGCAGCCTAGATACACACATTTTATAAAAAGCCCGGACAACCCCTCTAAGGTCATTGTGTTGTCCTGTGTGCAAACATCCTAACATGAGTAAATTAGCAGTATTTTAAACTTATTTTATAAATTTAATATATTCTAAAGCAGAGAATAAAGAAATTGAGATAAATGAAAAAGAACACTGATCAAAATTAAAGAACACTTTCAGATACCTGTAAGTTATTGGTGTTAATCTAGCACATGGTGTCAATTTCCTTAATTATCTAACGAACCTATTTAACTGGCAGCCAAACTTTCCAGTTTGCACTCACTTTGTAAAAATGGTGTGCCATTCCAAAGTGACTGAAACCCTCTGGCAGCAGGTTGTCCAGAGGAAGGCCAAAGGGGTCACTATCAGCCATAGAAACAAAAGTTGGTTGTTCCAAGTGATTTCTAGAATATTGCATCTTTACAACTTTACAAGTGCTTTAAAAGTGCCCCAAGAAGGCTGGTTGCCCTCAAAAGAAAAATGCAAGAGAGGACAGGATAATGTGGGGAATCTGCATCTGGAATAGCTTGCCAGTTCAGTACTGAACAGGGTTGTCTAGTCATACAGTGTCACGATGTTTAAGAGTATTTGGACTGAAAGCCCACTCTGCCGTGACCAAACCTCTCATTAGTAGTAAAGAACTAAAAGGAGCATGTTGTGTGGACAGAAAAGAAATGGTACACAGTTCAGTTTAGTGAAAGAGTTTATTTATTTGAGTCTGATGGAAAACATTATGTTCATTGACAAACTGGGGAAAGACTGTACGTAAAGTGTGTAAAGAAGTCAGTTAAAGGTGGTGGAGGATGGCTTTTTGTCGGATACTGTGCCATTGGAAAGAGGCACTAGGCAGGGCTGCCCGTTGTCTCCCCTTCTATTCGCTTTGGCCATTGAGCCTTTAGCTGTTAAACGAAGAACTAGCCCCAACATTAGGGGACTTATGATTGACTCGGTGGACGAGCGGGTGGCGTTATACGCAGACGATCTTCTGCTGTTTTTGGGGGACACGGAGCAGTCCTTGTCTACAGTTATGAGTCTAATAAGTGATTTGGGGGAATATTCGGGCCTAAAAATTAACTGGGACAAGTCTGTGCTTATGCCAGTGGATACGAGGGTGGGGGAGACAAGCTTAAAAAATTGTAAGGGAATTTAAATATTTGGGTATTATGATTTCTCCACTAGTCTCTGAATTTGTTTCCTTGAATTTAACGGGTATGATAGGCAAATTTCAACAAAAAATTAATACGTGGTGTAAACTTCCTTTGTCGGTGGTTGGTCGGGCCAACTTGGTGAAAATGATTTTGATGCCCCAGCTATTATACATATTGCACAATTCTCAAATGTGGATACCTATGAGGATTTTCTATAAAGTGCAGGCGCTCTTCAGGGAATTAATATGGAAAAAAGGGGTAGCCAGAATTCGTCTTGATACGTTGCAGAGACCTAAGAATCAGGGGGGCTTAGCTGTTCCCAATCAGTGGGTGTACTTTTGGCGTCCCAACTCCAACAGCTCGCAATTACCCATGGGAGTTTGGATAAATTAATGCGTGAGGTTGTTGGTGATATTTCAATCACCTCTTTTTTGAGGTGGGGCTCTTGGACGGGGATTGCCGGAATAAGGGTACCTACTCTTGCTCTGCTTAGGAAGGTCTGGCAGAAGGTTAAAAACATTTTAGATATATCGGGTCATATGCTGTTTACTCCTCTTTGGGATAATCCCGCATTGTCAGAAATATATAAACTGAATGGCTATGGTGTATGGAACGGAAAAGGTATTTTAACTTGTAGCACAAATACTGACTGGGGAAGTACTTAAGTCCTTTCAGCAACTATGTGATGAGTTCTTTATTCCACGAAACACATTCTTTTTCTACCTTCAATTCTGTCATGCCTGGATGAGTCAGCCACACCACTTACAGGGTAAAATACAACATCACCTTTTAACACTTTATTAAGTCATGGTGTGGGTAAGGGTCTGATATCCAGGATCTACGGTATTTTAATGCAACAATTCGATTGGGACAAACCGTTACTAATTAAGGAAAAATGGGAGAGAGATGTGGGGGATATAGACAGTGAATCTTGGGAAGATATATTGGACAGTGTTCCCTTACTATCTATGTGTAAGGCACAAAGATTGTCTCAACTATACCTACTGCATAGAGTTTAAAGAACACCGGATTTCCTGCATCGGATAGGACTCAGAGTACATGCTTGCTGTCCAAAACGTGGGGAGGATGATGCAGATTTGTTACATGTTTTGGAATTGAAGGCATAGAGTGAGATTCTGGAGTGAGTGCATTAGGTATGTGAATAATGTGTTTGATTCTTCTTTACCACTGCATCCATTGGTATGTTTGTTGGGTTGTGTGGGTTCTGATAAGCATGAGGTCAACAAAGAACTGGCACTGAAGCGCACTTTGTTCCAGATTAGAAAAACGATTGCCGCGCACTGGCCTGACCCACAGCCTCTCAGGTTGCGAGAATTTGTGGATAGAATGAGGATTCTTATTAAGATGGAGGAAGGGGTGTATATAAAGCGTAAAGCCATTCACAAGTTTGACAAAGTATGGAACCCGTAGACTGAGCCCTCGTGGACAGGATCCTCTCCCGTCGTGTATCAGCAAGCATTGACTGCTCATATGTACTGTACCTGTCCTTGTTACCCCCACTCCTTATGTAAAGCGCCATGGAACCAATGGCGCTATATAAATAAATAATAATAATAATAATAAGTGGTGCACATTCCATGGGTATTACCCGTCTGCCATTCTAAGTACACTGTAGGAATGATTTTCTCGGGTTTTCCTTAACGGAAGTATATAGTAACATATGGATGGTTGATGTTCCTTCTAATGTCCATATTACTGATTTTGCTATGGTATAGTGATTGGCTATTGCCATATATAATATTATGTGCTGACGTCTTTATATTCTTATATCATGTGTGTCTGAGGTCCTGAGTTATGGGTTGGTCTATACAGGGGGGGAAATTTGGTGGGCATTGATGCGCTCATGGGATGTTCATGTCAATGCTGTATTTCCTTTGTTGTGAAAAACTTCTTTTAATTTTAAATAAAAATGATTAGAAAAAAAAAAAAAAAAAAAAGGTGGTTGAGGAAGTGTCACTGTTTGGGGAATGTTCTCTGCTGCAGAAGTTGGACGTCTCATGCAGCTAAATCAGCCACAAATACTCCATAATCAGGCACAAATAATGGACTTTATTAGCCCAAAATGGCACATTTCAGTGTGTTAACACCTTCAAGCACCATGCTTGAGGTAGGCGTTATCACACTGAAACGTTGCGCTATTTTGGGCTAATAAAGTCCATCATCTTTGCTTGATTTTGGAGTGCTGCCTGTGTTTCTTTTATATGAATGATTTACTTTGGACACCACATTTTTCAGGATTTATTACACTCACCTTTTAAATACTTCAAAGTTTGTGCTGTTCCTAATTTCTATACACGAGTCATATACAGGGTTCCCCTTGCTGCCGCACACCTGTAAAGTAATAGATTATACTTATCCCTGTCACTGTCGTCACTCTGAAACCATGCTCCCCCGGGTCTTCATGCTTCCTCCTCCGGCACACAGACAATGACGTCATTGCCTGCGCTCGGTCACAAGCAGGAAGAAGCATGAAGACTCGGGGAAGCACGGTGTCAGAGCGGCGACAGGGATAAGTATACTGATCTATTACTTTAGAGGTGTGCGGCAGCAAGGGGGGCCCTGTATACCATTGATGGGGGGGGGGGGGCGCGCCTGTATACCACTGGGGAGGCTGCTATATACTGCTGGGGCCTGTATATACCACTGGGGCTGCTGTAATACTGCTGGGACCTATATACTACCACTGGGGAGGCTGCTGTATACTACCACTGGGGAGGCTGCTGTATACTACCACTGGGGAGGCTGCTGTATACTACCACTGGGGAGGCTGCTGTATACTACCACTGGGGAGGCTGCTGTATACTACCACTGGGGAGGCTGCTGTATACTACCACTGGGGAGGCTGCTGTATACTACCACTGGGGAGGCTGCTGTATACTACCACTGGGGAGGCTGCTGTATACTACCACTGGGGAGGCTGCTGTATACCACACTGCTGGGGGCTGTATACTTGTGCTGAGGTCCACCCTCGGTTTATACACGAGTCAATAGGTTTTCCCAGGTTTTGGAGGCAAAAGTAGGGGGGTCGGCTTATACATGGGTCGGCTTATACACGAGTATATACGGTATTTTTTTCTGTTTTGTAGTACATTATTAAATTGAATGTCACTTAAACCTACAAGATATTCAGAAAAAAAAAAAAAGGTCCAACACAGGAGAAAAAGCTAACAAGAAATAAAATATAAATGCTCGTTATCTCCAACGAGGTACAACAATTCCTAAAAAAAGTTAAACAAAAAGACCTGAGGAACTAAAAATATGAAAGTGATTCACTGTCCAAAAATGTATTCACCCTCCTACAGTTGCACTGAATGGTACACAATCACCTACATAATCTGTATTCCTCACAGGGAATACATTTCGTTTTCTGTCTGTAACTAGCCAAAATAAAAGGGGCAGAGAAGCAGATTGGGCTTTACACAAGTGGCAGCTGGTAACCTGTATTTAGGGCTTATGTGTGTAGTAAATCTGTGGCACCCGGCAGGGGGTAAGAGCTCACAAAATACAAAGCATCTCTGGGGGCCCACTGCCTCGGCTTGAGGAACAGAAACAAAGGTTAAAATATCTGCACATGGTGAAACACAATAACAGAGTTACCACTAAACTTAATGTGAGCTTTGGTAAAACATCAGAACTGTGGATGTTGTACATTCTTTACTGGGCAGAAGTTTCCATACATTTGTTTCCACTTTTACACTGAGAATAAGTACATCTGGTATCAAACAGTGAGATAATACAAAAGCCAGCTTCGTTCTTCATCTATGGACACAGCTGAGCACAGCAGACATCACTTACAAACCTTATAACATTCAAGGGGAGAAATCAAATAACAGCAACCAAAATATTCAATGATGTTCACTGGACTAAAGAAAGGCATAGAGGTAATTGCAAAAGTCACTGAAAGTTACAATCTTGAAGATTGCCCCATATAGGCAGATGTCCTCAGGCCTCAGAATAAAAATCCCATTATCTGTCAATTTAGTGTGGATGCATGTCAAACTGGTCATTGATCAACTCTACCATAAAAGTCCTGACATCATGTACTGCTGCGATCAGACTGGTAGGTGACCACTGCAGGCAATCATCTGTACATTGGTCAATCATCGTTTAGTGGTTGTCTGCAGCAGTCACATGCCCATCCAGACTGTGCAGGGAGTACAGACACTAGTGCAGTACCTTCACTGCATTGAAAGAAGGATGAGGAGAGATCAGTAAAAGGAGCCTCATTTATATTATAAATACTGTAAACATGATAAAGGTTTGTTTTTTTTATCAGTTGGGAGGAGGATGGTGGACAGGTCTAGTCACATGCTCCATCAGGGCTATGAGGAACAACCTCTGAGCCACAAAAATCACAACATTTGATAACATATCAGCCCTGATTTAAAGAGTGTACACCAGTACTATCTTGTAAAAAAACACTTCAAAAACTCACTGCATTTTTTTGTGCAGCACAAGGTTGGCCAAAAACTGTTGTAACTTTTGATGTTTTCCTTTAGTCAGTAACGCAAAAATGGTGTGAGGTAGCGCCCCGGGGGAACCCGCTTGGCACGGGGAAAATGACAGCAGCGACTACATTTCAACGTAACATAAGCAGCGGATTTATTAATTTCTGTCATAAACCGCTTTCAACACATAAACCATAACACTATTTCCATTTTCACATATACTATGCATGTCCTTACATTGCATTATATGACATTCCCATATGACATTACATTACAGGACATTCACATACGTTTTCCCCAGAACTTCAAGGCGTCACCCACCGACCCTTGCAGACCTCAGTCTGGTTCTAAAGACGGCTATCACCGTCTATCACCCTGACAGGGATCATTCCCCATCCTATTACATTACAGGACATTCACATACGTTTTCTCCAGAACTTCAAGGCGTCACCCACCGACCCTTGCAGACCTCAGTCTGGTTCTAAAGACGGCTATCACCGTCTATCACCCTGACAGGGATCATTCCCCATCCTATTACATTACAGGACATTCACATACGTTTTCTCCAGAACTTCAAGGCGTCACCCACCGACCCTTGCAGACCTCAGTCTGGTTCTAAAGACGGCTATCACCGTCTGGCTCTTGAGCCGTACTCGGTCTCTCACACCGCACATCTGACCGCCTGGCCCTTGAGCCGTCCTCGGTCCTGGACACTGGCTGGCATGCACACATCAGGTGCACTAGCATGGAGCTGGCAGGCTCCCATCACTTCCAGCACGTCTTCACATGGCAGTGGTCTGGACTTCTCTGATTCCCATCGTCCTCTCCTCACTCAGACACCTGGCAGGTTCTTATCCAGGCTGCCTCTCACAGCTGCAACCCAGTGAGTCAATCAGCACATCCCACTCACACACAGACCTGAGATGTGAGTAACCCCCTGTGCACCATTCAGGTTGGTTCACACAGTATTATCCTATTCCTCATGGATCTCATCCCACTCTCACTGCTGCTCATTAGGCTCATGAAACCCATTGTGTTCAGGTTGGTTTCACACAGCACACACAATCAGGAAAACCGGCCCATGTGAACAGAGACCTGCATTGATAACCCGTGTAAAGCATCCGGCCAGGGGCCACATCACCACAATGGGTACAGCTGAGACTAGGCATTGTGAAGCAGGGGCATCCAATTCACGCAGTCTTGTGGTTTACCTTGCACCACAAACCATATTCTACTCCTTGATTGTTAATGAATAAGGTGCCTCTCATCCTTTCATCAAGACTGAGGTGAGCAATGCCGGTCTTGGTGAATTGGGACCAAAGTGGTCAAGGACTGCCCTGTAGCTTGCGTCTCAAAAATGCAGATGAAGTTGTACATATACGACCATGTCCTTCAGCATCTCTCATTTCTTACAGCCCAAATGTAAATTAAATCACCAGGAAATGAGCACAGGTTCAGCATTTTACAAGCATAAATGCTTATTAAAAGTGGGCCATGAGCACTGGAGAGCCTCTGTCATCAGTCCTGCTGCTAATAACAGATGCTTGGCACACATATGATGTAGCTGGCTACTCATGGGCAAACAAATACGCAGTCCACGTCCTAAACTATTGAGAGTCTGGTCCTCTGGAGGTCTAGAAAGACCAAACATATATTAAGATATATTAGATAAGGTACACTATATCCCACATGACCGGCATACATAATTGTGTGTATGGATAGAGGAGAAACCTGTGAAATCCCTTCTAACAACCAACAGTAATTACACACCGCACATGCCCAAAACCATAGAGAGATCATTACGTTTTCCACCAAAACAGATTGGGATGTAACAGTCATCCATTTCAGAGAATAATCTAATAAAAGAATTGCAAATAGAAAATGGAATGTGACAGGCAAACGTGCCCTGATTTCCTGTAACGCACGTTACTAATCAATAGCTGGTTTCCTAGGTATCAGTGATACTCCTGGCTGGGCAGTGCCAGCTCTTACCTGGCATTGGTTAATAGCAGTGTGGTTGCCATGGAAGGGAGACTGCCGGTCCTTGTCACGATGGTGTCTGCTGCTGTGTTTACTCCTTTGAAGCTGCTGACGTAATTTTGCGATCTGAAGAGAAATCAAGATAGCAGATATGTAGTCATGCAAGTGGATTTACACAAACCACTAAGACATGGAACGTCTTCATCTTATATGGTACATGTCATTAAAAGATGACTGCATGCGCAAACAGACAACTAAATATGCTACCAATTAATATACGAAACTCCGTACATTTGTATCATGTCCATACAATCCTATGTGCACACCCTATGCTATTTTTTTTTTCTTTAAGCAAAAAGGAGCAAAAAAAGGGCTGAAACTAGCTACTGAAACCTCATTTAAAGTGGGCGGACCAGGCTTAGATCTGACATGGAGACACGCAACTGTCTGCTGAGCTATCGGATTGTAGAGGCAACAGTCCAACGTTCAGCGAGTCCTGTGCACTGGTCCTACTCCAAAGGGAATCATGGGCGATACTGAAGCTTGTCAGGTTCGACAGCCCGACTGTCCAGACAGCAACTCCACCTCTGCACTCCTGATCAGAGTATTAAATGCTCTTTATTGAATTAATAGGCAACTATGGCAGTACACAATATCCGATTTAAGTGCAGAGTACATGTCTTCAGTAAATAACAAAAGGGGTTATTGTATTAATGTTATACTGAAAATCATATTAGTCCACCAATCTATGTACGCTCCTTTCACAAAAAAGATGTATGATTACCAAGTAAGCTACATGGAACTCTGGTTAAAATACATTGTAAACCACATCTGCACTATTGAGTCTAGACCACCTCATTTAACAGTTAGGGTGCATTCACGCTGCATATTTGCTGCATTCTTTTACGAGTGAGCTCATCACAAACTAGCAGTGGGTGATTAAATCCAGAAGTGGAGCACTTGTTTCTATTATACTTTTCCTCTGATTGTTCTACTCCTGGTTTGTGAATAAAAAAAATGCAGCAAAAACGCAGCATGTGAAAGCACCCTTATATACAAAATTGAAGCCAAAATCCAATCCACAGATTCAATAGTGCAAGTTACCCCTCACTCATTGGCAGCGATGTACACAGAGGTAAGCTTTTAGTGGGATTCTCTGAGTATTGAAAAGTGTAATCAAATGAACTTAAGGCCCAGTCACACCTGGCGACGGGGCTGGAGATGTCGGCAGCGACTGGCGGGTGCACGCACGTTTTTGGCTCCCCGCCAGCGTCGCCATCCCCCATTTACATGGGGCGACATCTCCAGTCCCGCACGGGCGAGCTGACATGCGGCATCGCCGCCGGGGTGTCTGAAAACCCCAGCGGCGATGCAGGACAATGGGTGCCTATGGCTCCCATCGCCTGACAGGTCGCCGGCGGCCGGTCACATGGGGCGATGTGTACACACTGCTGTGAAACCAGGCAACCTCCCGGAGGCGCTGACATCGCCCCTTTACATGAGGCGATGTAGGGGCGATGTCGCTGCCGATAGGCCACGCCCCTACATCGCCTATGTAATTTGCGGCGATGTCGCCCCGTGTGACAGGGCCTTTACTGAAAGAATATGCCAAACTGGACTCGTGGCAATTATCTATGGAAAATGTTTCACATATACGGTACATCAGGGGCCTTTTCTAGCTTCTGTAATTAATGTGGAGTGTTTACTGTGCACATCTTTTACATTTTGTGTATACACCATATAGGCAGATTAGGCTTCAGAAAAGGTTCATTTTTACTATGAAATGTTCAATAGTCAACATAAATAATAAATATTTTCTGCAAATCTACCAGATGTGAAACCAAACTGAGCATCCAACGGAAAGTCTATGACTTGACAATGGCCAGCATTTATGCTGGTCTTTGAAGACTAGGCGGCCACACATGAAGGCAGAGCAGCGGCCCATTAATCTGCACACAGCAGCTGTCTAACCTCTTTCAGCTGCTCGTTGCTGCCCCAGGATGCAGATCGCTTGTGAGAGCTTTTCTTCTTTTCAGCATACTCCTCAGCCCAAGCGCTCTCAGTCTGCATAATAGATGAAGAAAAACAAGTTGACCTAACTCCATTAGGCTATGTGCCCACAGGACAGTTTTTTTTTTTTTTTAACAGTCCTGAACGCAGAAAAACCTGTACTGGTTTCAAGGATCCTAGAGTCCTTGCCAGGAGATTTGCTGCGTTCAGGTCCTGCGTTTTTTCTGCATTTTTGCCATTGACTGCAGCAAAACCGCAGGAAAAATGGAACATGTCAATTCTCTCCCATCTGCAGCAAAACAGCAGGGATTTGACAGTTCTTGACACTTGCAAAACCAATGTGTGGGCACAGCATTTCTATGAAACATTGGTTTTGCTGGGAATCAAAATCACAGGAACAAATTAGCATAAATTACCATAAAAACAATGGTAAACTGCATGCAGAAACTGCAGCAAAAACATCCTGTGGGCACATACCCTTATAGTTTGATGCATTGCTTCATTACGGCAATATTGTAATGTACAAAAGATGTTCATAATTTACATTTATTCTGTTAGCAGAAAGGAAAGGCACTTGTGCTCTGTATAACAAAGGTCTACCAAATTGATTTTACAATCATTAAAAGCGGCATTTAGGCAGTATTATTTGAGACTACTACTCTCAAACTTTATTCTGTTAATCTCTACACAGACTCATTACAAAATGTGGATTGTTGTGATCAGAGGGTAGAAAAGATGCAGATGTGACTTCCAAGAAGTGTATAATATAGTCTTTAGGCCAGTCAGGTTATCAGCTTCCCAGACACCAATGTCTAGACAACTCCTTACCCGGCAGCCTATCCTCACCTCCAGTGCCTGGTATCTCGGGGTTCACGTGCCGCAAGAGCCTTGCAGCCAATCACTGGCCGCTTTACTCTCACCTTCTTCAGACATAACTGACATTCGTAGGAAGTATGAGAGGCTGTGGTCACACTTGCCAGTCGTTTTTGCTCTTGATCCATTTTTGGGGAATTTTTTTTTTTTCTAAGTCCAAAAAACGGCACGTTAATGGATGGGGCTCTTTATGGGTCATTCCGTTTTTGAAGACCTCTTCCCAGGGTCCAAAAAACATTGCAAGCAAAGTTTTTGGGTGCTGGAAAAAAACGGACCGTTTTTTGGTAACACGGGGGCCCTATGGGAAACTGATCCGTTAACAGATGTCACATATAGGCACCATCCGTTAACGGATCCGTTTTTACTAGCATTTTTTGCCAAAAAATGGCTACGCCCAAAAAATGCAGAGCAGCACAGGAGGCTCAAAAACCCCCAAAAATCCCAACAGATTTGATAAATAGAACACTATGAAAAACGGATTGGCACGTGTGACCACAGCTAGACCGCCATCTTCCGGATGTTGGCTTCATCCAATAGAAGCAAGTGAGGCAGCTGCCGATTGGCTGCAGTGATCACGTGGCATAACAAGCTAATGCGAGAAACCAGGAACAAACAGTGCAGAAACAGCACCCAAAAAAGATGGGAGCATGACATAACCATTATTAAAAGGGTATATTGGCTCCATATGCTCCCACATCCATCAGGAGGGGAGCAGGGCCACTGACTGCACATGTACCTGCCACTCATGCTTAGGGATATACAGAAATGTTGAGTCTGTGTACTGAGAACCATGGCCCGTCTGTACATCTCTGTCTGTACTCGGCCTGGCAATGTTGGACGTGTCAAACCAGCAATTTTTACAAGTAAATAAAATATAGCTGTAAAATTGCTCATGGTTTACACAAGCTTTCTGCTATTTCAACAATTATAATCATGACTAGCACGAGCTCAGCCACATTATGCAAACGTGTAAGAGGACGATTGGGATACAAAGCTGTAAGGCAAAGGTCAATAGTTATGTGAAGTGTATGGACAAGTTAAATGGTATTCCCAAAATTCAAAGTTATAACATCCCCACAGAAAAGGGGATCACTTATTGTTAGCCCAGAAATGTTTCTCTGCGGCCCTGTCTTGAAGGGAGCAAAGGTGTACATTCTTGGGATCCACAGCCCTGTTGTCAGGATCTTTGGGGTCCCTGAAGCTGGCTCCAGTTCCCTATTCTAAGTCAAGTCTGCAGTAAATTCCACATGGCTTATAATAAAACACAAAATCATGAAAATAGTCTTCAAGTTACCTGTGTAGACTGATCTTTCATGCAAGGAGCCACCTGTCCATGATCTCGGGGCCATTGACCAGAGAGATAAGGTGCAGCCAAGGTATCTAGGAGAGATGTACGTCTAATTAAACTGGATATTACTGGTGGTGCTCTACAGTAAATCATTGGTAAGGACAATAAATAAAAATTGCAGAAAAAAACAAACAGCCATACATTCCAATACCTGGTTACAATACTAATATACTACAGGATGCAGCAAGTCCCCATGATAAAGGCGAAGGCAGCAGAGGTGTAAAATACGCATGAAAAACCCTCACACCTTTGATCAATGGCAGTGATACAAATGCCCAAGGATACATCCTGTATAGAGCGCTAGTCACACCTATACGTGTAGTGCACCAGCCACCCCCTGGATGATAGGTGCGTGAGTGGCTGTTCTGTGTTATGATGCTGTGCTATATCTGCCTTTTAGCTTAGAGCAGGGGTGGGGAACTTCAGGTCTTGTGGGCCCCCAATAGTGCAGGTTTTCAGGATTTCCATAGCGTTGCACAGAGGTTGGAATCATTACCAGTGCAGGTGACTATATTATCATCTCTGCAATACTAAAGGGGATGTCACACGAGTCGATATCGCTGGCAATGTCGCTCATACGTCACGGATTTTCAGTCGCTCAAGCGACGTAAAAGTGACGCAGGAGCGACATTGAAGCGTGTGACCAAGCGATGCAACAAGCGATATGTTGCTGATCGCAGGTTTCACTGCCAGATGTAAAACCTGTCGCTCATCGCTCAGTAGACCTTGTGCATCGCTGCGTGTGACACTAAACTCGGCGAAGTACTTTCTATTGTGACACCGTACAAGCGACTAAATAAAATCGCTCGCAAGATGGCGACATCACCGCATCGCTGGGTCATATTGACGCGTGTGACATCTTACCTGCGATAATTCCACATCGCTCAGGTGATTAATAATTTATGACGCATGAGCGATATCGCGGGCGACATTGACACGTGTGACAGGCCCTTAAGGAGATCCTAAAAACCTGCACTGTTGACAACCCCCCCCAAGACCTGGAGTTCACCACCCCTGTCTTAGTGGCTTGCAGCAACCTGCAGTGCAATAGTATTGTAACCATGTTTTAGTTGTTTGGTGCTACTTTATTCCCTAAATAAAATATTTAAGCATACCCTAAAAATTGTGTTAAACAATGCAATCACAAAAGTGTTTTGGCAAGATTTGTTAAAACAATTGCCATGGCTTTGCAACAACTTTGAAAATCAAAATAAAATAAAAATATTGTTAGTGGATACAAGGTTGGCTCAGGACGCTCCACCACAGTATTTATCCTATAAAAACAGGATTTTTTGGTTTTGACTTGCTGTTCTGTTCCAACATGTTGCAAAATCAAAGAAACATCTGAGATTATTTACCGGTAATCGTATTATATGGAGACCATGAGAGCACTCACAGAGAGGGGATCCGCCCACAAGGACAGGAAAACTACAGATAAAAAGGGACAGTCCCCCTCACCACCTCAGTCGGTTTACAGAGAAATTGGAGGAACCGCCATAACCGTATAAATACACAAACAATGATTAATATCAGAAGTCCATCACCCTAAGACGTGAAAAGGGTACACAAAAACCCACTGGTAATAAGTGGCAACCCATGACAAGTGATAACACTAATGCTAATAAGTAATCTAAAGGGTGGGAAGGGAGTGGGTGCTGTCATGGACTCCGTAAAATACGATTACCGGTAAGCAATCTCAGATTTTCCTATCACCATGACAGCACCCACCGAGAGACTTGCAGAGACCCTCACCTGGGAGGGACCACAGTATTACGAACTGCTCTCCTGAAGACGAGGTCAGACGAAGAGGATAAGTCAAGGCGATAGTGCCGAAAAAAGGTAGAGGGCGATGCACAAGAAACTGCCTTACAAATTGACTCAATAGGAATATTAGCCAGTTTTGCCCAGGAGGCAGACACAGCTGGGGTTGAATGGGCTTTGATGCCATCAGGAGGCTGCTCACCTTTAGCGGAAGAGGCCGAGCAGATAGCCTCCCGAATCCATCTGGAAATGGTGCTTTTTGTGGTACTAGCTCCCTTCCGATGACCCTAGAACAAGACAAACAAGGCCCTACTCTTCCTCCAGGGCTGAGTCCTATCAATATACTCAAGTACCGTCCCCCTTACATCTAATGTCTGAAAATTCAAATCTTCAGGGTGTAGATGGATTATCATAGAAAGAAGGTAGGACTATTTCTTAGCTTCTAGGAATCTTAGCGAAGACTTTAGGGAGATATGAAGGGTCCGTCTAAAGTATCAACCTATCAGGGAACACCAAGAGGAAGGCTATATTACAATTAAATAGGGCCCCTAGCGCTGAGACTTGGACCCCATAGGGTACTGACGGCCAGACCTAACTCACGACCCTTATGTAAAAATTCCAGAATGTCCGGAATTGGGGCCTTGTCAGTGAGGCCCCCAGAATAAAATTCCAAAAATGTACGCCATACCCTGCAATACAGGTTCCTGGTCACCTCCTTTCTACTGCTAAGGAGGATAGAAACCAATGAGTCTGAGAACCCAGGCCGCTTCAGAAGCTGCCTCTCAAATTCCAGGCCATTAGATGCAGACCACTTAAAAAAGCAAGAGAGGGTTGATCCTTTTGGTGTTTTTTATTTGTGCAGTTTGTGAAAGTTCATCAATCATCAAACGTTTCGGCTCATGCAAGAGCCTTCATCAAGTGATTCTTGTATGCAGTAGTGGGAGTGTTACTCCACTTTTTAGCTCAGTTAGATGGGTGTATGCTGCCCATGGAGGCCTCTGTTTAAGGCTATGTGCACACGGGGGGCGGGTTAGGGGCGGCGGCGGCTGGGCGGACCCGACAGGAAGCTCCGGAGCCGCCCACCGGCTTCCTGTCGGGTCCGTGCTGCGGAAGACGGTCGGGTGTGCGGCGGTGCACAGCGGGTTAGTGGCGTCGGTTCTGCAGCGGCTGGAAGCAGCACATGATTCTGCTTGCAGCCGCTGCAGAACCGGCCGGATTATAGGACATACACATTCTTTGCTAACCCGCTGGGAACCCAGCGGGTTAGCAACGGATGAGCATGTGTAAACCGCCGCTGTGTGCACAGCGGGTGTCGGTTTACATAGGTTTCAATGTTAATCCAAACGCCGGTTTGGATTAACATAAATTTACATGAAATTTATGTAAACCGACCGGCGGTTTACACACCTAATCCGGCCCTAACCCGACCAGTGTGCACATACCCTAATAGGGAATGCAGTCCGAGATCCAAATTAGTGGATACACAGACGTGGTCTGGCTGAGCATATGGGGGTCCATACATCAAGGTCCATCACATGGTTAGCAGAAAGGCAGTTTATGGCTCCTGTCCTTGTGTTGAAGTTTTGTGCATCATGCAGTCATGCTGGAGGGCTGCCATCAGCCCTCCAGCATGACTGCATGATGCACAAAACTTCAACACAAGGACAGGAGCCATAAACTGCCTTTCTGCTAACCATGTGATGGACCTTGATGTATGGACCCCCATATGCTCAGCCAGACCACGTCTGTGTATCCACTAATTTGGATCTCGGACTGCATTCCCTATTAAACAGAGGCCTCCATGGGCAGCATACACCCATCTAACTGAGCTAAAAAGTGGAGTAACACTCCCACTACTGCATACAAGAATCACTTGATGAAGGCTCTTGCATGAGCCGAAACGTTTGATGATTGATGAAACTTTCACAAACTGCACAAATAAAAAACACCAAAAGGATCAACCCTCTCTTGCTTTTTTAAGTAGAGTGCCAGGTTAAGCTTTATATATACCGTATATACTCGCGTATAAGCCGAGTTTTTCAGCCCAAAAATTGGGCTGAAAAGTACCCCCTCGGCTTATACGCGAGTCAGTGCTGTATACCGATGTATACATCGGTACATACCGATGTATACATCGGTATACAGCAGCCCCCGCATCCCCAGTAATGCAGGGCCCCCCAGGGTCTCTCCGGTCACCTGTAAAGCAAGCTATACTTATCAGTGTCCCGCTCGCACCCGCCGCTGCCGACATCCACGATCCTCCATCTTCATGCGACTCCTCTTCCTGTTTCTGTGCGCGTCGCCGGCAATGACGTCATTCCCGGCGACGCGCACAGGAAACAGGAAGAGGAGTCGCATGAAGATGGAGGATCGCGGATGTCGGCAGCGGCGGGTGCGAGCGGGACACTGATAAGTATAGCTTGCTTTACAGGTGACCGGAGAGACGCTGGGGGGGGCCTGCATTACTGGGGCTGCCTGTATACTACCGCTGGGGCTGCTATATACCTCTGGGGCACTGTATACTACCACTGGGGCTGCTATATACCTCTGGGGCCCTGTATACTACCACTGGGGCTGCTATATACCTCTGGGGCACTGTATACTACCACTGGGGCTGCTATATACCTCTGGGGCCCTGTATACTACCACTGGGGCTGCTATATACCTCTGGGGCACTGTATACTACCACTGGGGCTGCTATATACCTCTGGGGCCCTGTATACTACCACTGGGGCTGCTATATACCTCTGGGGCACTGTATACTACCACTGGGGCTGCTATATACCTCTGGGGCCCTGTATACTACCACTGGGGCTGCTATATACCTCTGGGGCACTGTATACTACCACTGGGGCTGCTATATACCTCTGGGGCCCTGTATACTACCACTGGGGCTGCTATATACCTCTGGGGCCCTGTATACTACCGCTGGGGCTGCTATATACCTCTGGGGCCCTGTATACTACCGCTGGGGCTGCTATATACCTCTGGGGCCCTGTATACTACCACTGGGGCTGCTATATACCTCTGGGGCCCTGTATACTACCGCTGGGGCTGCTATATACCTCTGGGGCCCTGTATACTACCACTGGGGCTGCTATATACCTCTGGGGCCCTGTATACTACCACTGGGGCTGCTATATACCTCTGGGGCCCTGTATACTACCGCTGGGGCTGCTATATACCTCTGGGGCCCTGTGTAGTACCACTGGGGCTGCTATATACCTCTGGGGCCCTGTATACTACCACTGGGGCTGTATATACTACCACTGGGGCTGTATATACTACTGGGGCTGCGTGTATACTACCACTGGGGCTGCTGTATCTACCTCTGGGACTGGTGTATACCACACTGCTGGGGGCTGTATACTTGTGCTAGGGTCCACCCTCGGCTTATACACGAGTCAATAGATTTTCCCAGGTTTTGGGGGCAAAAGTAGGGGGGTCGGCTTATACACGGGTCGGCTTATACACGAGTATATACGGTAGTTATTCCTTCTTCCCTGGGCACCTACGCTAGCGGTTTGAGCCAGACTTGTCCTATATATTAGATGCAGACCGTCCGCCTGGGGGTGATAAAACGGACCATGAGAGAGCAGCTTCCGATCTGCCAGGAGAACCCAAGGGTTGGACACTGACATGGCTCTTTGCCAGGAAAAAACAGGCCTCCTGGGTCAGAAGAGGGCTATCAGGATGACTCTCGCCCCCCTCCTCCCTGACTTTGCGCAAAACCAGAGGGATCAGACATAAAGAAGGAAAAGCATCTGCAAGGTGATAGTTCCATGACACCCGCAGAGCATCCACTCACTCCGGAAGGTCCAAGGGGTGGAGAGAAGCAAAGTGCTGAACCTGTCTGTTCCTCCCGGTGGCAAAAAGGTCCATCTCCGAGACACCCCATAGATCAGTGTTTCTCAACTCCAGTCCTCAGGACCCACCAACACATCGTGTTTTCAGGATTTCCTCAGTATTGCACAGGGGTTTGAATTATCCCCAGTGCAGCGGATTAAACTATCACCTGTGCAATACTAAGGAAATCCTGAAAACATAACCTGTTGGTGGGTCCCGAGGACTGGAGTTGAGAAACACTGCCATAGATGAACTATCCTACTGAACATCTCCCCGTCTCTTCTGTCTGTCGCAAAGTAAGCCAAATTGGTGTACAGTAAAGGGATTGTGCGGTCTAAAATTGACAAGTCTAATCACTATGTGACTGAAGACTTGTGAACCCTCCCATCACATGGCCTGCACACTGAGGATTCTTCGGTGTCAGAGCCAGAGTCTGTGACTTAAAGTACCGTATATACTTGTGTATAAGCAGACCCGTGTATAAGCCGACCCCCCTACTTTTGCCCCCAAAAACCTGGGAAAACCTATTGACTCGTGTATAAGCCGAGGGTGGACCCCAGCACAAGTATACAGCCTCCAGCAGTGTGGTATACAGCAGCCTCCCCAGTGGTAGTATACAGCAGCCTCCCCAGTGGTAGTATACAGCAGCAGCCCCAGTGGTAGTATACAGCAGCAGCCCCAGTGGTAGTATACAGCAGCAGCCCCATTGGTAGTATACAGCAGCAGCCCCATTGGTAGTATACAGGGCTCTCCCCCCCCCCCCCCCCCCATCAGTATACAGGGCCCCCCCGCCTTGTGCAGCCAGCCTGTAAAGGAAGAGATTAGTATACTTATCCCTGCCGCTGTCCCGCCGCCGCCATCGCGCTCCTCCGTCTAAATCCAGCATCTTCCGGCTTCCTCCTCTGGCGTGCAGACACTGACGTCATTGCCTGCGCCGACCAGAGGAAGCCGGAAGAAGACGGAGGAGCGCGATGGCGGCGGCGGGACAGCGGCAGGGATAAGTATACTAATCTCTTCCTTTTCAGGTTGGCTGCACAAGGCAGGGGGGCCTGTATACTGATGGGGGGGGGGGGGCTGGATACTGTATACACTTTATACAGTATACAGTGACTCGCGTATAAGCAGAGGGGGGGACTTTTCAGCCCAACTTTTGGGCTGAAAAACTCGGCTTATACGCGAGTATATACGATATGCAATATGCTTGTCTCCGGACAGAATCAGAATATATGGGCACAGACTTAATCAATACATATGTACTGAGTGACACTGCTTTCATATCACTGGATTCTGGCCGGAGGTATGCATATTGCATACTCACAGCCATGTGATCGCCATTCCTGGCCCTGACACCAGAGAATCATCATGGCGCACAGTGCGTATGACTTGAGGATTCACAAGTCTGCAGTCAGAGTGACACAAAGTGACTGCACATTTGTTATTTTAGACAGGACAACCCTTTAAACTGAATGGTCTGAATATACACCAGTTTTATTAAACAGTATGAATAAATGATGAATCTGGCTCACCTTAGCATGTCTAGTCCAAGTTTGCGCTATGGTTGGCTATATACAGGATGGAGCATTTATATGGATACACCTAAATAAAATGGGAATGGTTGGTGACATCAACTTCCTGATTGTGGCACATTAGTATATGGGACAGAGAAAACTTTTCCAGATGGGTGGGTGACCATTTTTAAGTCGGCCATTTTGGATCCAACTTTATTTTTTTCAATCATGTAGCAATTTCAGATATTATTCAGATATTACATTTGATTATTAAAAACGTGTGAAATGTATGAAGGCAGGTGAACCTTTTGTGGAGCGCCCTACTCATTCTTCCGGATGTATGCAACTGAAAATTTCTATAACGGTCACACTGGCTGAGTGATCCGATTGATCCAGGATGGGGATGCACACCGTATTGAAAGAAACCCAAGTTATAGACCATAATTGGTCACATGAGCAAAGATACAAGACACTAAAGCGGTGAGCGACCAATTTTGTTTACATTACTCATATATCCAAAACACTGCAATCAGGTCTGTGCCCCCCTCTCGTTTTTCTCTCTGCCCAATTCCCCAGACTCCACAGCCTTGGAGATCCAATTGTTTTGAAGATGGAACTGAGGTTTCCATTGATGAAGAGTGGCCCCTCTATCTTTGTACCCCATATACCACACCATACCATCAATTTTTGTGTTCCAACAGTTTTGGAGGGATCTATCCACTGTGGGTTAGTGTCAGACCAATAGCGGTGGTTTTGTTTGCTAACTTCATTCACAAAAACGTTTTCCTCATCACTCATCTGAAGACAATTGTCTATGTTGTAGAGATACGAGGTGTGCAGCATCTGAAACAACAGATACTGGAAGTCTGTGCTAGCATTTCTTCTACGGTGTTGCCATCAGTGTGTCAAGAGTTGGAAAAGAGGGTTGCATTGACAATCCAACACAATGGTCAGCACTTTGAACACATTTTATAAGTGGTCATAAACCTGTAAATAACTCATGAAAGGATAAAGTTATGTTACAACCAAGCACACCATTGTTTTTCTTATAAAATTCTCAATAAGTTTGATGTGTCACATGACCCTCTTCCCATTGAAAAAAAACAAAGTTGGATCAAAAATGGCCGACTTCAAAATGGCCACCAAGACCACTCATCGGGAAGTTTTCCCCCTTCTATATACTAATGTGCTACAAACAGGAAGTTGATATCACCAACCATTCCCATTTTATTTAGGTGCATCCATATAAATGGCCCTCCCCGTACATCAGATGGTTGTTGTCTGAACATTTTTTTGACCACCATCTCAGCCAACACTTTAATACAAGGGAGCGTGCCCCTGTGATCTCTATGAGAAAGCCGCTGCTGGCTTATCTTATAAAACCTACATATGTCCTCATACCGTAGTATCCCAAGCAAAAAACATATGTTAACCTACAAGAACCCGGGTACTCTGGAGTGCAAGTAAAATCAGATTTTTATTGTGAAAGCAATACGTATATATTAAACTCATGTATATTACAAAACAAGAAAGTGCATAGACAAAACAAGAATAGGTTTGGTCAAACAGGGTGCAGTCAGGTGATGAAAGTAATTATGGTGTAATTCAAATAGGGGACACTAGATCTGGTCAGACAAAGTTCCAGGGATATTGGGTTAAATCTTATTAAAGTGTCAAAGTTGGTCTATATATTAACACTAAGCAAACCCCATATCACCTCAATATCTTATGACATTTAAAAAGAGATTGACTTACCTCAATTCACATAAGTGACAACATAGGTGCTAACCTGCCCAGGCCTTCTCTCTTTATGACACGACATACCCAGAATATTATGTTTCGGTTTCTTCACTTTGATGTGGGCCTCGGCGGTGAGCTCACATCTTTCCCCCCACATCTCATCTGATATCAGCTGAAATGTGTGGCTAACTCTGAATTTCTGATCCGATAAGCAGTATTAACCCTTTGAATCGTGCTGTCAATTACTGACAGCACAATCCAAAGTGTCACGGCGGGGATCGAGTCATTGCGTCATAATCTGTAATCGTGGGAGCTCAATGTGATACCTGGAGCGCCTGTGGTCCTGTGGGGACCCCATATGCAAACATGGATCACTTTCTGTGGATGGCTGGCGAGCGCCAGAATCCACAAAACGTAATCATGTGTGCTATATAGAGATGAGCTGCAGCTGTGGCACTGTGGTGCCCTATGAGGCAGTGCAAAATAAAGAAAAAATAAGTTTTAAAAATATGGAGAGAAAAAAAAAAAAAAAAAAAAATTTAAATTACCCCCCTTTTTGCACCATTCCAAATAAAACTGGTAAAAAAATGAAGAAGATACACATACTTGGCATCGACGCGCTCAGAAATGCTTGATGTATCACGATATAAAATCAATTACACAGAAAAAAAAAAAGTCCAGACAAAAGTATGTAAAAGTAACATTGCAATAAAATTCAATAACGGGCGATCAAAACAGTGCATCCACCCAAAAATTGTATAATTAGAAACGTCATTTCAAGATGCAAAACATAAGCAATCATACAGTCCTAGACAAAAAATGAGAACGCTATGGGTCGCGGAAAATGACAACAAAAGCGCAATTTTTTTCTTTTATACTAATTTTTTTTCACCACATAGATAACAGTAAAAGTATACTTGTTTGTTTGGCATCTACAAACTCGTACCGACCGGAGGCATCATACTGACATGTAAGTTTTACCATATAGTGAACATGATTAATAATACCGTAAATTAAAAAAAAAAAAAAAAAAAAAAAAAACAGACATGTAATTGGACTTTTTTTTTTTTGCAATTTCACTGCACTTGAAATATTTTTTCAATTTTATTGTACAGTATATGGTAAAATAAAATGATTTCTTCTGAAAGAAAAACTCGTCCTGCAAAAAACAAGCCGTCATATGTCTATAATGACGGAAAACTAAAAGCTATGACTCTTGGAAGGGAGAGAAAAACTAAAAATGGAAAATTGGCCTGTGGTACAGGGGTTAAATAACAAGGACTGTTTAAGAAACCATAGATAAATGTTACCCAATATCTGTTCTATGTAGAGCCCATCTCCAGGACCCACATATAACAGATATTTATGGCAAAGCTTGTGGATATAGGAGTGCCCCTTAAATTAAAAAATATACAGCACATGGTGTGGTGTCAGTATTTATGACCAATTTAAAACGTGTACAGTAAAAGACAGCACACATCCTGACATTCTAAACTAACACAATCCAGTAAGGAGCACGATACCCTGTAACATATTCAGTGTCACTACTAGCATTGTACACACAAGACTGTGTAAATGATGCCAATGTATTAGTAGACAACTATTAATAACTCTACACTATTCCAGCTTGTCAGCTCCTTGGCTGCATTACAAGTTAGGATGTAAACATTTAGGCCAGCAAAGAAAAAAAAATGTCTATATACAGTGCATAAAGAGTTATAGAGGCTTTGGTACAGATTCTGCTATTTGTGACTGACAGACCATACTGTAAAGTCATTGAGTCACATTCCTGGAACTGGCTAAAAGAAAATCTTGCCCACAGCAACCAACCTGTCACACCTGAACAAGGGAATGCCTGGTGTGCGGCATAACAGAGGGGAAAACCAGGCAAGATATGAAGAAGGCCCTGACAATAGGGAGAGGGAAAAAGGGGTTACCACCTAACACTCACCCGTGACTGATCCCTGAGCTCTTTAACGGGAACTTGTCACTCCCCAAGGGCCTATTTTAATAAAAGCGAAAAGAGCCATCTGCAGCAGCGCCTATGCTGTATTTAGTGAAGGTGGCTCTTACTATCCTACCGTCCAGGGACACTGAAATAATGACTTTATAAGATATCAGTTTAGGTCCTGCTAATTATAATCGCTAATGAGTAAGTATTAAAACGTTTTTCTCCACTTTCACAGGATGCTTTTAGTAGACAAAAGGAGTGTGAGATTAGTGATAGGATGCTGCAGGGACATGTTTTGATAGCTTAGGAGGTGTTTTGGAGGTGACAGGATCCCTTTAAAATTACCTTTGGAATGAATGAATAAACCTTTGTTCATGAGGAAAACCCCTTTAAAGGGAACCTGTCACCCCCCCCAGGGCCTACTAAGCTAAAAGAGCCGTCTTCAGCAGCGCCTACGCTGCATTTAGTGAAGGTGCCTCTTATTATCCTACCCCACTGGTCCTTGAGGTATATATACTCTCCTCCCAGGACCTAAACCCCTTGGTGCTGTTACCCTTCCTCCTGAGTGGTCAGGTTCCCTCCTCCTCTTAATATCCTGACCAGATTCCCAGCCCCGCAGTGTGTATACAGCATAACACACCACAGGGCGGGATCTGTGGCTGCGTTATACCATGTGACCTCAGCACTTGGGGAGAGATCCCGGAGATGCCCGAGAGCTGAGAATGCGCCAAGGCCGCTCCAAACACTAAAGCCCCCTCCCCCCCTCACACATAGCGAGATCGCTGATGTGTCACAGGTTTTGTGACGCAACAGCAACCTCGCTATGTTTGACACGTAGCATTGACCAGGCCCCCGCTGTGACATCGCCAATCGTGTCAGAATGACCTGGACTATTTGGAATCATTAGGTTCTCGCTGGGCAGCATGCATCTCATTGGCGACTCTGAACTCAGCCACGTAGCGATCCTTACCAGGTCGTATCGCCGTTGGGATCGCTGGAACGTCGCCAAGTGTGACGGAACCCGGAACACACAGGAGGAGGGTAACAGCACCAAGGGGTTTAGGCCCTGGGAGGAGAGTATATATACCTCAAGGACCAGTGGGGTAGGATAATAAGAGGCACCTTCACTAAATGCAGCGTAGGCGCTGCTGAAGACGGCTCTTTTAGCTTAGTAGGCCCTGGGGGGGGGGTGACAGGTTCCCTTTAAAGGGGTTTTCCTCATGAACAAAGGTTTATTCATTCATTCCAAAGGTAATTTTAAAGGGATCCTGTCACCTCCAAAACACCTCCTAAGCTATCAAAATATGTCCCTGCAGCATCCTATCACTAATCTCACACTCCTTTTGTCTACTAAAAGCATCCTGTGAAAGTGGAGAAAAACGTTTTAATACTTACTCATTAGCGATTATAATTAGCAGGGGCTATATTCTTTAGTCACCAGGGCATGTTGTTTTGCAGGCTCCAGGATCCACCATCGCTCTTTCTGTGCTGCTGTGATGTGGAGATGAAGGCAGGACTAATGATTTGCATTCTGTGAGTGATAGAGAGGGGGGAGGGTAAAGCCTGCACAAGCAGAGCACACAAAGAGGGTAGATCCTGGAGCCTGCGAAACAACATGCCTTGGGGACTAAAGAATATAGCCCCTGCTAATTATAATCCCTAATGAGTGAGTATTAAAACGTTTTTATGCACTTTCACAGGATGCTTTTAGGAGACAAAAGGAGTGTGAGATTAGTGATAATATGCTGCAGGGACATGTTTTGGTAGCTTAGGAGGCGTTCTGGAGGTGACAGGATCCCCTTAAGGTTAATTTTAGTCATATCTTGGAATAATAATGATTTTCACAACTGAATATACGGATATACATATAAATATATATATATACACATATACACACACTCACAATACAGACCAAAAGATTGGACACAGCTTCTCATTCAAAGTTTTCTGTATTTTCATGACTATGAAAATTGTAGATTCACACTGAAGTTATCAAAACCATGAATTAACACATGTGGAATTATATACTTAAAAAAGTGTGAAACAACTGAAAATATGTCTTATATTCTAGGTTCTTCAAAGTAGCCACCTTTTGCTTTGATTACTGCTTTGCACTCTCTTGGCATTCACATGATGAGCTTCAAGAGGTAGTCACCGGAAGTGGTCCCCCAACAGTCTTGAAGGAGTTCCCAGAGATGCTTAGCAAGTGTGTGTGTGTGTGTGTGTGTGTGTGTGTGTGTGTGTGTGTGTATATACATATACATACACACATATTATATACACAAATGTGTGTGTGTGTATATGTAAGAAATAATTATTTATGATCCCGTGCTGTAATGTCTGTATACTCATTTGCGTACTCCCCTGCCAGGATCAAACTGTGCTCCACATATGGTCAGACACAGCCATTACACAGTATATAGTATGGAAACTGTGATGCAGCGGCATGCTGCATTGCCAATATGTTTGCTGGGGCCAGGACTGACCAGGCACGTACCTCCCCATAGGTGTTTCCCATTTTATATAGTATGACTCCTTCCTGATCACATGGTCTCTGATGCAAGGAAGGGCTCTGTGTGTTTGGAAGACACACTGGAGACACGCGTTAGGTTTGGAGTCTGATGTAGCTCCTGGAGCCATATCCTGTCTGGAGACAGAGATACCTGCTGTGACCTTCTGGATTCCAAAATTGGCAGAAGTCTGCATGAACTCTGCTAAGCTGCAAGAGCAGGTAAATCCAAAGTGGGACATTGTGTGTGCTGACTGAGGTCAGTAATGATACAGTGCAGGATATCCACCATAGAAACAGATTGTAGGTCATGAACGTTTTCCTAATATGTTCGGCATACCTGCTGAACTTAATGGACTGTATGTGGTTCCTGTTATTAGTGCCCAAGGTTGGTGTATGGTTTAATTTGCACCAAGTGGTTTATGACCGATCATAAACCAGAAGGGCTATCTTTGATAAGAACTGTTGATGTGTTTCAGAATATTACACAGCAAGAGAGTTTCCCCCCAAAATGCTCAGTAAGCGATACCTCAACACATATAGGATCTCAGCACAGGAACATTATTTTTAAAAATTATTAATCCAAGAACTATTGATTAAGGCCCTTTTCACACTAGCGTTTGTGAAACTTGCGGCAGATGCGGTAAATCTGCCGGATCTGCTGCAATTTGAACAAAACTCTAGTGTGAAAGGGGCCTAAAATGAAGTTTAAAAATAACTTTGTTCAAGGGAAAACCCCTTTAATCTTTTACCATAAAATTAAAGTAAATCTACTCAAACACGAGATGTAACCTGCAGACACGACACACTCTTGACACAACCACAACACAATGCAGACGGCTGAGTAAATACATCTCTTAACACTGCTAATGTGGTATAACAGGCACGGTGCGATCTGCCTGCACTAGTCTCATGGTGGGTTTACACATTTCAATATCGTTGCGATATCGCAACTCAATGGCACGGGAGTGCGCATTTAGTGCACGTTTCTCCCGCATCGCATCGGATGTTTACACGCTGCGATATCGGAATACAACGTCCGTGCGATGTCTACGCCCCCCAACCCAGGAACGATCATTTAACATGGGAGTGAATGGGTGACGTAGAACATCGCATCGTAGTTGGGCTGTCACACAGCACAATCCGGCTTCAATGTCTATTCAATATCGGAGCACTGAATAGCACGCTCATTCAATCCCCGATATCGCATTGACATCGTTCCTGCATCGTATTGGACGTTCACACCATACAACGCAGGAACGATATCGGATCCAACGATCGAACCACGTGACTTTTCATTGAAATCGGACTACGATATCGCAACGTGTAAACCCGCCATTACCCACTTTAGGTTGCTCAATGTAAACAATGGGTTAGAAAACCAGTAGATTATTACACAGAAGTTAAAAATTAACCGTTACACAAATGTAAAGCTGTTTTATAGTAGAACATTTTATTTATTTTACACTCTGATATAGTGCCATTCATTTCCACAGCCCATTACGGACATCTTCCAACATAATGCCAAATGATTAATGATTAAAAAGTATGGCAACTCCCTTCTTCACAGAGAGGAAAATCTATTGACAATAGAAACCTGACCCAGACTAGCTAAACAACCCTTTATTTAAACATGACAAACAAATTTGATGTCCCCTTGAAGAAGCTAATGTGAAACGCGTGTTATGGCACGATATGCCCTACCCAGTGTCCTGGTAATTCACCGATTTCTTATGGGTACCTTCATGTTCCGTGTTTATTTGGTCAGGACTGGAAAATTGGGGAGGCATGTTATTGGATTCATCATCTATCTATTTCCCTTTTCTGATGGATTCCCCTGTATATGCTGGCCACGGCTTGTTTGACACTTTACATTGATGAGCAGTACCTCAATACAGATCTAATGCCACATTCAATTCTATCCAGAAAATCATGTTATAGTTATGTCCATCATTCTTGTATGATTTTGGTTTCTGTATTGTGGTCTCAATTTTTTGCCTGATTGTGGGTCTGGAAACCCAAACAACACCATGCCCATGGTCTTTCTGGGATTTTGGATGTAATACAGACCTTGAAAGTATGGTCCCATAGCAGCTTCCTCAAGAACAAGTTTAGATGTGATGAAACTGCTACAATCTTTACAGTACAACTGGACAGGGCTTTCAAAATCCCAAAAAGATGTACCAGAAAATGGCCAAAATGTAAAGCAAGACATACTAAGGCTCATTGTTGCAGACATTAACCATAATCGCACTGGACCGAAAAGTGTCTTTCTGGAAACTTTGCAAAGAAATTTAGTAACAGCAACACGACGCACCTGGGAATTCAAGGTGCTCACCGCACATCCAAATTAATTCCTCGTGGGTCTAGTTTTTAAAAAATGGGGTCACTTGTTGGGGTTTTTCACTGTTTCAGCAAGTGGGGGCTCTCCAAATGTGACATGACACCCACAGACCATTCCATCAAAATCTGCATTCCAAAATGTCACTATCCCTTCAGAGCCTTACCGTGCACCCAAACAGTATTTTTTCACAACATATAATGTATCGGTATACTTAGGACAAATTGCCCAACAAATTTTGGGATCCATTTTATCCTCTCGCCCTGTAAGAATTAAAAATTGAGGCTAAAAGAACATTTTTGTGAAAAAAGTAGTTTTTCATGTTTATGGATCAATTTGTGAATCACCTGGCGGTTCAAATTGCTCACTATGCATCTAGGCAAGTTCCTTGGAGGGGTCTAGTTTCCAAAATGGGGTCACATGTGGGGGAGCTCCAATGCTTAGGCACACAGGAGCTCTCCATGTGCGACATGGTGTCCGCTAACGATTGGAGCTAATCTTCCATTCAAAAACTCAAATTGCGCTCCTTCCCTTCAGAGCCCTGCAGTGCGCCAAAACAGTGGTTTATGACCACATATGAGGCATCGGTGTACTCAGGAGAAATTGTCCAACAAATGTTAGGATCCATTTGCTCCTGTTTCCCTTGTGGAAATGCAAAATTTGAGGGTAGAGAAACATTTTTGTTGGAAAAAATAAAAGGTTTATTTTTTCCTTCCACATTGCCTTAGTTCCTGTGAAGCATCTGAAGGGTTAATACTCTTCATGAATGTTGTTTTAAGTAGTCTGAAGGGTGCAGTTTTTGGAATGGTGTCGCTTTTGGGTGTTTTCTGTCACATTGGCCACTCAGTTACTTCAAATGTGATGTGGTCACGAAAAAAGTGGCTTTGTAAATTTTGTTGGAAAAATCAGAAATTGCTGATGAACTTTGAACCCTTATAACTTCTGAACAAAGAAATTTTTTTTTCCAAAATTGTGGTGATGTAAAGTAAATATGTGGGAAATGTTATTTATTAACTATTGTGTGTGAAATTACTCTTTGGTTTGGCGGAATAAAAATTAAAATCTTGAAAACTGCAAAATTTTCAAACTTTTTGCCAAATTTACAATTTTTCCACAAATAAACGCAAAAAATATCGTCCTAAATTTACCACTAACATGAAGCCCAATATGTCAAGTAAAAACAATCGGAATGGCTAGGATCCATTGAAGTGTACCAAGTTATTACCTCATAAAGGGACACTGGTCAGAATTGCAAAAAATGGTCTGGTCATTAAGCTGCAAAGTGACTCGGTCCTTAAGGGATTAAAGTCATAATCGACTCTTTAACAAGCCTTACAATATGACTTAAGGCCCCATTACACGCTTCAATGTCGTTAAGGGCAGCTTCACACTGCGGTCAGATCCGATCCGGGGCTATCAGGGATGAACCTGAAAGCCCCGGACTGGATCAGCACACAGAACTGGAGGGCTAATATGCACTCCGGTCCGGTGTGCAGCCGCATGCAGCTGCCGCTGCTGATAGGACAAGATTGCGGTGCCGAGGTCCTGACCTATCGGCAGCTGCGTGCGGCTGCACACCGGACCGGAGAGCAAATTATCCCTTCAGTTCTGTGTGCTGATCCAGTCCGGGGCTGTCAGGTTCATCCCTGACAGCTCCGGAACGGATCTGACCACAGTGTGCAGCCTCCCTAAGATCTCACGGAATCGCGGTCGTTAGGAAATCTTTTTGAGATCGTTGGTGAGATGTCACACTCTTAGATATTGTGGACGACACACCAACGATGTAGCGAGCAGCTATTGTTTGCACAACCTAGCGAACAATATTTGTTCACTGATGTGAATGGGCGAAGTCGTGGACGACAGTTATCGTGGTGTCACACAACACGATGCAGCAGGTTGGCTGATCGAAGATCGTTTGATTTGAGAACATGTTCTCAAATCTGCGATCAATGATCCAATGATTTATCATAGTCGTATCTCGGTGTCACAAGCAACGATGTCCTAACGATGTCGTTTGAACGACTCCAAACCCGTGACGTTTCAGCGATATCGTTCACAATCTCATAACGTGTAACTGGGCCTTTAGGATTTGTGCCAGATCAGAACCCCCAAACTGCAGACACTGCATTTTGGGGTGACGGCCCCTCATCAGTACAGTGTGGGGGAATTGTGATCTGGCTGTATGATAGGCTAAGACGAGGTCTGGGGGACTAGCTATTCTCCTTATGGAGCTGCCTGCCGACATAAGGAGACAGATAAGCTGATAAGGAAACTTATACGGTAGCTGCAATGCTCCTCTGGGAAATATGCAAATTGTCACTTCGGTGAGGAAGTGAAAAACTCTAAAGGTACCGTCACACGTAGCAATATGGCTTACATATCGCCATAAATTTGTGTATTTTGGCGATGTGGAAACCACATCACCTGTGCGTAGTGGCGCGAGACAGGCTTCGCCTGATCGCCCTGCTCTGTTGAGAAATCAGGCGATTTCCACCAGGCGATTTCAAGGCATCATGGTGTGTGACAGGACGATAGCGATGTTGAAAGCAAGCTCAGGCCATCTGGAAGTAATTCCAGAGGCGTGCCTGAGCGTTTGGTTTGGCGTGCCCAGTCTGCCGCGATTGGTGGTCCCTCCTGCTTTTCCATTGGCTGGCCATGGCTAAGGTGCCATATTTGAATCACGATATAGTAGAAAGGACACGTGTCATGAAGTGGGCAAACTTCCTGGCAAGGCTGACTAATGGCGACACAGTTGTGTTGGCCAATCAGAGTGGTAGGGGCGCGGTGTACAACACTCTGCCACGCCTGTCTCCTCGGCACGCTCACACTCTACGCCCACATCGCTGACGCGGTGGAGGTGTGTGACGTGCAGATTTGGCGGCGATGTTGGTATGTGAAATTGCTTCCGGTCTGCGGCAGGGGATTTCCGGAACACAGGATCGCCGAACATCGCACGCATGATGTCTATGTGTGACAGGGCGATGTGTAAGAAAGTGCTTGGAACGTGTGCGCTCACGTCATATTGCCAGCCATATGGCGGCGATATTGCTATGTGTGACAGTACCTTAATGCCACCCAATAAGGGTAGCAATCTCTCCTTATGCCAGCAGGCAGATTCCTTTCCATGAGGAGAATAACTAGTCCCCCAGACCTCATCTTAGCCTCTCATACAGCCAGATCAGAATTCCCACACACTGCACTGATGAGGGGCAATCACCCCTAAACACAGCATCTGCAGTTTGGGGTTCTGATCTGGCACAAATCCTAAATCATATTGAAAGGCTTGTTAAAGGGAACCTGCCACCTCGATTTAAGCCCCTACACCTTCCTAGCTGCTCCCCATATCCCTCTGTGAGCTAAAGGAGCCCTATAAATCTGGAGAAAAATAACTTATAACTTACAGAAGTCCCTGAGGCTTTGGACTGGAAAGGCGTCCCCAGGCTCCATTCTGCACTCCTCGATCCGGCAGTGCACGCCCCGCTGGGCGGCATTATTCTTTATTCATCGCTGCCTCCTCTTTTTGGAACCTCCCGCCTCTGGACAGCTAGTATGCACCGCCCGCTACGTCACATCCGGCGCGGTGCATTATGGGGCCGATCACGTGATCGTCCCCAGTGCATTATGGGCTTGATCACGTGATCAGCCCGACTCCGCGCATGCGCTTATTGAAGCCGGGCCGATCATGTGATAAGGCCCATAATGCACCACGCCGAATGTGACGTAGCGGGTGGTGCATACTGTACAGAGGGCGGGAGATTCCAAATAGAGTAGGTGGCGATGAATAAAGAATAATGCCCCCCAGCGGGGCGTGCGCTGCCGGATTGAGGAGGGGAGAATGGAGCCTGGGGACACCTTTCCAGTCCCCAGCCTCAGGGACTTCTGTAAGTTATAAGTTATTTTTCTCCAGTTTTATAGGGCCCCTTTAGCTCACAGAGATAGATAGGGAGCAGCTAGGAAGGTGTAGGGACAGCTAGTGATAGTGTAGGGGCTTAGATCCAGGTGACAGGTTCCCTTTAAAGAGTCGATTATGACTTTAAGGATTGCTACCCTTAGTGGGCATCAGAGTCTTAGAACTTGAACTGTATTGTACACGCTGAGTATTTTTCTCCTTGCAGATTTGGTGCAGCTTTAAATCTGTAGCCTGTAAATTCTTGCATTTTTTTGGCTGCAGATTTCACTCATTCTAATGAATGAGTAATCTGCACCAAAAACACATGGCAAAAATGTACCAAGAACACAGCAAAAATTTGCGGCTGCATTTTCCTGCCAAGAGATGCAGAAATGGTGCACATATTTCTGTATCAAATCCTAAACGTGTGCACATACCCTAACAAGCAACTTTTCATTTGCATAAAAAGCTGCAAAAACATGCTGCAGACACACTACACGTGAACAGTCTTTTACACTTACATTGGACTTAAAGGGATTCTGTCACCTCCAGAACGCCTCCTAAGCTACGAAAACATGTCCCTGCAGCATCCATTCACTAATCTCGAACTCCTTTTGTCTCATAAAAGCATCCTGTGAAAGTGCATAAAAACGTTTTAATACTTACTCATTAGTGATTATTTCAAAAATGAAGAAAAAACCAGGGCACGACAGGAATTGCTATAGTATGCTGCACTTATATTAGTCCAGTATAGGACCGGTGTGGACACTCCTCGAGCGGTGGTGCACGCTCCTTACAGTCCCATAAGCATGAAAACATGTGTAGAAAAAATGTGCGGCACTCACCGGTGTGACTATCTTCCATTTATTGGAGCCGGTAGGTAGACATGGCAGTCAGGTTACAAGTGTAACATGATGGGGGGAGGGAGTTAGTGATTATAATTAGTGATTATAATTAGCAGGGGCTATATTCTTTAGTCACCAGCGCGGGTTGTTTTGCAGGCTCCAGGATCCACCCTCTCTCTGTCTGTTTGCTCTGCTTGTGCAGGCTTTACCCTCCCCCCTCTCTATCACTCACAGAATGCAAATCATTAGTCCTGCCTTCAGCTCCACATCACACCAGCACAGACAGAGAGAGGGCTGGATCATTCAGGCTGCAAAACAACATGCCCTAGTGACTATAATTAGCAGGGGCTATATTCTTTAATCACTAATGAGTAAGTATTAAAACGTTTTTATCCACTTTCACAGGATGCTTTTAGGAGACAAAAGGAGTGCGAGATTAGTGATGGGATGCTGCAGGGACATGTTTTGATAGCTTAGGAGGAGTTTTGTAGGTGACAGGATCCCTTTAACATTGATACGAGTAAACGCAATTCCACATTTATCTGGCAGGGTACAGGAGCAGAGTCCTGTTGAGACAGGGAGAAGACTGTGACCGGTGAATAAACTATTACCTTCATGACACTTACAATACCTAAGAAAGGTAAAAATCAACAGAGATGCTTTATGTGTGTGTATGACCACATCAGAATATAAATACTGTCAAGCCAAATGTTTGTTTCATTGGATTTTAAAAGTGTAAATCAGAGCACTGCAAGTCTGAGCCTGAGCCCGGCTTCACACTGCGTGTGTGATCCAATCCGTGCCTGTCCGCTTGAGGCAGACAGCTGCGGACCGGATCAGCACACAGGACTGGGGGGCTAATATGCCTTCCGATCCTGTGTGGAGCGCACGCAGCTGCAGCCGCTGACAGGTTAGGACCACGGCGCCCGCGGTCCTCACCTATCAGCAGTGTGCGGCTTCACACAGGATCGGAGGGCATAATAGCCCCCAGTCCTGTGTGCTGATCCGGTCCGCGGCTGTCTGCCTCAAGTGGACAGGCACGGATCGGATCACACACGCAGTGTGAAGCCGGCCTAAGACCGCCATCTCAGACGGAACAACTTCAGAATATACAGCCAAACAGATGCTTTAGTCTCCTTTGCAGGTACACATGGTCATACTTAAATGTTAGCTTGGGGGGGGGGGGGGGGGGGGAGTGTCTAAATGACGACTTTAGACTGCAGTAAATATTTATGCTACCACAACCCATGCGACCTCAATCCAACCTTTTCCCTTTGTTAAACAGGCCGGCATTCACCCAACAGACAAGCAAAACATTCGTATGTTCGGTGAAATAATGACTTAAGCAAGCATACAAGTCATAGTTTTTGGTAGCACATTGTGCTCTATAAAAAGAGCATGTAGTCAGTTGGCAGTCATTTAATAGCCACAATTAGGCAGTACAAAATAAGCCCTAACTGTACTGTCTACACATAACCTAGTAGTTTTGGCTGGTCTCAGACAGAATTTTCAAAGAAACAGACCCCCAGTGGAAAGGGCCTGAAGGAAAATATCCTAAAATATTAACTTTGGTTACCCTACAATCTCGTTTAAGAAGGAGCAAGGCCAGACTGACACATCAGTGTTCAGTGATGCAGAGACAGCACAGACCAAAACTAGACTGTTTTAGGCTGCTTTCACATCAGCCTTTTACGCTGATCGCGGCAGTTGCGGTGAAAAGAATGCAACTGCTGCGATTACCGCATAACGGCCATACAATGTCTATGGGGCTTGCGGTAAGTGCGCTGCAGGTGCGGTTGTGAAAAAAACGCGGTATGCCGCGTTTTTCTTGCGACCGCACTTGCCGCAAGCCCCATAGACATTGTATGGGGCTTGCCGCAAATGAACCGCAAGTGTGGCCGTTATGCGGTAATAGCGGCAGTTGCCGTTTTTTCACGGCAACTGCCGCGATCAGCGCAAAACGCTGGTGTGAAAGGGGCCTTAGGCTGGTTTCACACTGGTGTTTGCAAGCGCTACGGAAGTTGCGCATACGCATGTAAAAACACATGCATATGCATGCAAACAGCGTTTTTCTTATGCATAGTCACCCGCAAACATTTAAAAAAATGCTGCATATACTTGTTTGCGTTTTTGCATGCACACGCGTTTTTTTCCACGCATTTCTTCAATAATTCTTTTGCGGCATCTGCCCTGTTCTGGTAGGTTTTTTGACAGATCCCGCCCATAAGGAGTGGCTAATCTCTTTCTGGGCATGTGCATTGTCTTATTTATTATTTATTAATGCATGCGTACCAAACACAGGCATCTGCAAGTCCTTGCGTTCGATTGCGTATGCAGAGGATAATGCGTAGTGTATGCGCATTCGTACGCATGCGAACGCTTGCGCTTTTTTGAGCAACCAAAAAATGCAACATGTTGCGTCTCCCGGCCGCGGAATTTCGACGCGCCGGTACGCATACGCAGCCATACACATGCCAAATAATGTCTCTGCGCACAAATGCGCACTCCATGTTAAAGATACGTGTGCATTACACTTGCGATTTTGAGAAATTTTATCCGCAGCGCTTGCAAATGCCAGTGTGAAACCACCCTTATATCAGCCTCTCAAGTTTGGGTCAGAAGACTCTCTGCCATCTGCACATTGCGGTCCATATTGCATGAAGACTGTATAGCAGCATACAGAGGGCTACATAGTTAAGAATAAACCTGTACAGATGCTTTTTAAAAAAACATAAAAAAGATCTCTGCACACTACTGTAGAATTAAAGCTGCAAAATAGTCATGTGCATGAGGCCTTAAAGTGATCCTGTCACCAGGTTTTTCTGATACAAGCTGCAGCCACCACCATTAAGGCTTTATATACACCATTCTAGAATACTGTATGCAAGACCCCAGGATGTCTGTATAATCTATAAAACAGCTTTAATTACTCATAAGGTGGTCTGGAGTGTTTTGCTGATATTGGTCCAATGCCTCCTTATCTTCATATTAATGCCGTCCTCTTCTCTGCTTTGTGCGGATGACATGTCCTGCGTTCCCCACACAGCCTCCTCCATTGCACATTAAGATACTTTGATTTGCCCTCAGCAGGGCAGAAGGAAGTTAGCATGTGCACAATGTAGAAGACTTTGTGGGTGATGTAAAACGCATCACTCGCAAGAGGCAGAGAAGAGCTTGTATCACATAAACCTGGTGACAGGCTCACTTTAAAATGCAATTTCCCTACATTCTGATGTGTCCGACTCATGGAAGGCCTTACTCAGATCTGATTGGAGGATTAGTCTCAGCCATTCAAGTCTATGAAGATAAACAAGACACAAATGCAGGTTTTCATTTCCTTCATTTTTGCATCTGTAGCCAATGGATCTTTTGCTTAGGGGTGCTTCACACTAAGCGAGATCGCTGATGCGTCACAGTTTTGGTGAAGCAACAGCGACCATGCTATGCGTGACACGTAGCAGCGACCAGGCTCCTGCTGTGAAATCGCCGATCGTGTTGGTATGTCCTGGACCATTTTTTGGTCGTTGTGCTCCCGCTGGGCAGCATGAATCGGTGTGTTTGACGGGGCCAACGACCTCAATACTACAGGTCTGAGTGACAGGGTCCCAACGACCGCCGTATCGTTGCTGCATCGCTGGTGAGATCTGACTGACATATCACCAGCAACCACGTAGCGACGCACCAGTGATCCCCACCAGGTCGTATTGTCGTCTTTAGGCTGGCTTCACACCACGGTTTTGTTCCTGTCCGTGGGGATCCTGTTTCTTGCAGGACCACACAAACAGGTCCGAATTGTAACTCCGGATGCCATTTCTGTGTCCGGATCCAGAATTTTGAGGGATGCGAATACAGAAAGAGCTGGGAGGAGCCGAGCCAGGTAAGTGGTGTCCGTGCTGTTACACTGCTAAAGTGAAAGTATCTACATACACTGCTAAAGTGAAATAAAAGAAAGGGATTGTTAAAAAAAGGAAAAAAAAAAAATGCTCACCTCTCCGCCGAGTGTGCCACCATGCGCGGCGTCCACCTCCAATGGCTGCAGGGCCTTAATCAGCTGCCCAGGAAGTGGCGACAACCTGATCAGCTGATGTGCCACATGACAGCATCCCAGAAGCCACACTGACCAAAAATCGGACGACACTTATACGACTCTCTGATACGTCAATCGTACAATTTTTTAACACGCCAGTGTGTTTCCAGCCTTAGGGCCACGTCACACGCATCTATTTACTGAACGATATTGTTTAAGCGACCTGCTTTTTTGATCGCTTAAGCGATATCGTTTGTGCGTCATTGCGTGTAATCAAACACTTTTTCTTTGAAAAATCATTTGATTGTTTGATTGCAGACTTGTGAACAAGGTCACAAATCTATCGTTGGTCGGGCGGTGGACATGCAGCATCGCTGCGCTTGACAACGGCAGAGCAACGATGAAGGAGCTCCCAGCGCCTCGCAGCCTATGCTGGGAGCTCGTATCCATGGTAAACATCTGGTTACTAAGCGCCGCGCGGCGCCTAGTAACCCCATGTTTACCATGGTTACCAGTCTTCTCGCTGGTCCACATCGTTGGTGAGTCTGCCTGTGACAGCTCACCAACGATGTGAACGATATTGTTAGCGATCGCGTGTGCATGTGATCGCTAACAATATCGTTCAGTAAATTGAACCGTGTGACGTGGCCCTTAGGCTGGTACAGGATTTTCCCTGATCAGTGTCCATCCAGTTTGTGTGGGTCATTCCATGTCAAGTGAACCAATGATTATTACCTCTATATTTTTAATTCTTTTGAGATTTTGTTATTTGATAATATCATGTCAGACAATGCAAAATGTGAAGAGAAACATTTTTTAAAAAATTTATTTTTTTTTTAAAAATGATTTTCAAAGTTCGAAAAAAGTGCGAATTTCGCTGTTGCCTGCCTTTACGTTTCTCCTTATAACTAAGGCTAGGAATAAGATAGAGAGACAAAATAAACACCATTCTACTCAGAACTATACAGGCTTTCACCAGATATGTCACAAGAGGATCTTTGTTAATATTTTACCCATGTGATCGCAAGCGCAAAACTTTAAAACGCATTTCCGAAAAATCGGCGCGCTATAAATATTTCAAAAACTGCCCATGTGTCTGCTTTGCTCTTAGCCACATCTGTTCTAAATTTCAAGTTGGGATCGCGATGGGATCATATTTTAAAATATTTTACTATTAATAGCGTCAATGGGTCATTCCATATCAAGTGATCTAAATATGAATATTTTTTTTTACCTGACGTCTTTAGATTTTTTTTATTTTTTTTCCTTTATGAAGTACTACTTTAGTTAATTACAAATTAAAAGTTTAGAATTTTTTTCTTCATCAGTTAATTTTTTACAGATTTTTAAAGTTTAAAAAAAGTGTGAATTTTGGCCTGGTATGACTTTACATTTTTTTTTATCTTGGGCTAGGAATAAGATAGAGAAACAAAATAAACACCATTCTACTCAGAACTGTCCAGGCTTTCACCAGATATGTCACAAGAGTATATTTGTTCATTTTAATTTTTTACCCATGCGAACGCAAACGCAACATTTTGAAACGCATTTCTGAAAAAAAGTTTTCATAAAAATTTTCCAAAACTGCCCATGTGTCTTATGTTCTTAGACACATCTGTACCAAATTTCAAGTTGGGATCGTGATGGGATCATATTTTAAAATATTTAACTATTATAGTGTCAATTCAAAAATCTTGATTTCAGATCTGTTCAACCTGTGGTCTAAAAGCGCGGGGTCTATATTTATCAAATCCATTATTTTTTGACATTACTGTATTATTTTGATATGTTACAGCTTAGAAGCAGGAGAGGACATATAGGAAAAAGCTTTGTTAGGGCTCAACCTGAGAAAGCACAGGGATAGACAGTGAATGCAGAGCAGATGATAGGCCAGCAGCTCTGTCAATCATGTTAAGTGTCTACCCACTGCATTCAGGAAGTAAGACAGCTCGTTCAGACCTTTCATGTCCTGACATGTCTGGACATCTTCACTCCTGAACAAACAATAGTCTGTACAAAGCCATCAAGGCTGTGTACTAAAATATGGGTGAGTAAATATATTAATAGTTTAATGCTTTTATTATTAAGGGCCAATACACACAGTGCTATTCTTAGGGATCATCATTCAGAAAAATAGCCCCATTGATTTCTATGGGGTTCACCACATGCAGTGTTTTTGCAAACACTCAAGAGTGAGTAAATCACTGCTTGAACTACTTTTTAATCGCTGCAATCAACGCAGCATTTATCATTTATATAAAAAAGCTGCCATTTTTTTCACTAGCGATTAAAAAAACTAACACATATGTGGTAGAAAAACAAGCTGCAGCGTGTATCTGCAGACAGAAAAAACTGTGCGCGCTAGCCCTAAAACTCACTTTATAGTAACACAGTTCTATCTCAAGTGTACTGTAAATCTTTATTTTTATTACCTATCTTCCTTACTTAAAGGGATCCTGTCACCCCAAAACACCTCTAAACCTATTAAAAGCTGTCCCTAGAGCATATTAACACTTTCCCTACACTCCTTTTAGCTCCTAAATGCCCTTAGTCAAAGTGAAGAAAAACGTTATAATAGTACCTCATTAGTGATGATAATGAGTGACTATGATATTCATAGTCACTCATCCAGGCAGCCCCTCTTCTTCATATCACGCCTATTCAGGCGTGATCGTCATCCTAGATTCAAAATCGCGCCTCCCTGCGCGCCTCCCCACTCTCCCATAGCGTCCGTGCTTCATTGTGGGGCTGTATGACGCGATCCGCGTCATTCCCGGCGCCGGGTGACGTATTTGCAGCCGCGCCGCGCTGTCAGCTTCAAAATACGCACTGCGCATGCGCATGGGCATGCGCAGTGCGGGACTTGAAGCTGACAGCGCGGCGCGGCTGCAAATACGTCACCCGGCGCCGGGAATGACGCTGATCGCGTCATACAGCCCCACAATGAAGCACGGACGCTATGGGAGAGTGGGGAGGCGCGATTTTGAATCTAGGATGACGATCACGCCTGAATAGGCGTGGTATGAAGAAGAGGGGCTGCCTTGATGAGTGACTATGAATAGCATAGTCACTCATTATCATCACTAATGAGGTACTATTATAACGTTTTTCTTCACTTTGACTAAGGGCATTTAGGAGCTAAAAGGAGTGTAGGGAAAGTGTAAATATGCTCTAGGGACAGCTTTTAATAGGTTTAGAGGTGTTTTGGGGGTGACAGGATCCCTTTAATATTAACTGTATTTTTCCCACACAGCAATGGCTGCTACTTCTCAAGAAACAGCATTTTATCATAGACACTGTTGCAATCCTTTTGAAAAAATATGAATATGATTGGCGCTGGTGGCTGGCTACTGTACTCTCCAAAGATTGTGAAAATGAAGAAGTAGAATTGACTTTATTGCATCCTTCTGGTCCAGCGCCATCCTTTGTGTATCCAAGAAAGCCAGACATTTTAAAAGTGCACAAAAATCAGATATTAACTCAGGCGGAGCCTAACACCGTGACAGGCCGGACATACTCTTTGACACACAAGGAAATGGCGATTGCTAGTAAGCGTTTATGGACAAGATTACATTTCACCCACTAGACGGGACAAATTGATAAAATGCCACTTTAAAAACATACTATTAATTGTTTGATTAGTTCATAATTTATAGAACGATGATTTAACTACTGCACTATTCTTATTAAACATTTCATAAATCACATGTTTAGTGATAGAATAGAAAACAAATTTATATGTATAAATAGGGGTTAAAGGGAACCAACCACCTCAGATCACCCTAATACACAGTTAGTACATGTCCCTGCACCCTAAGGATACCTTTCCAGCACTGTTTTTGTGTAAAATCTTGCATTAGTATAACTCATAAAAAGAGTTTATAAACTTACTAGCCTGGTGACTTCTGGGCGTATCCCTCCTTCTGTTATACTTCAGGGCTGTGCATTCATTGCATGGCTGTGCTCCCCCTCCTCTGTGCAGAGGAGATAACGATCACACCCATCAGGGCAGGGCAGCAGGCACGGAGGGAGGGGGAGCGCAGACATGCAATGCACAGCCCTGAAGTATAACAGAAGGAGGGATACGCCCACAAGTCACCAGGCTAGTAAGTTTATAAACTCTTTATATCAGTTATACTAATGCAAGATTTTACACAAAAACAGTGCTGGAAAGGTGTCCTTAGGGTGCAGGGACATGTACTAACTGTGTATTAGGGTGATCTGAGGTGGTTGGTTCCCTTTAACATTTTTGGTTCTTTTAATCTTGTTTAATCAAACTTGAGGATATGATCACCTTTCTTCTTTTGGTTTGTTCAATACATTCAAGTTGAAAATGCTGAGCGTTGTGTTCTGATGATTAAGATGTATTTATCCTGGCACTTATGGGATTTGTTTTTTGTATTTCTTTTTTGTTGCATATAAATGTTTTATTCAATAAGTTGTGATAACTCATACAACCATAAAATAAAAAATATATAAATTTGACAGGTCCCAAGATGAATCTCTGCACAAATATAACCAAGAACACAATCAGTCATTTTTTCACAATTGCCCGTCAATAGTTTGAATTTGATATAAAGAAACATAGTCTTGTAACATATCAAATGAAAGCTGTTACCGTTCTGAGTAAAATGATGCCTCTCCCACTTCATTATCTTATTTCTAGCCCAAGATAAAAAAAATGTAAAGTCATACCAGGCCAAAATTCACCCCTTTTTTAAACTTTAAAAATCTGTAAAAAATTAACTGATGAAGAAAAAAATTCTAAACTTTTAATTTGTAATTAACTAAAGTTGTACTTCATAAAGAAAAAGAATAAAAAAAATCTAAAGACCTCAGGTAAAAAAAAAAAATTCATATTTAGATCACTTGATATACAATGACCCATTGACGCTATTAATATTAAAATATTTTAAAATATGATCCCATCGCGATCCCAACTTGAAATTTGGTACAGATGTGGCTATGAGCATAGCAGACACATGGGCAGTTTTTGAAATATTTAAAGCGCGCCGATTTTTCGGACATGCGTTTTAAAGTTTTGCGCTTGCGATCACATGGGTAAAATATTAACAAAGATCCTCTTGTGACATATCTGGTGAAAGCCTGCACAGTTCTGAGTAGATTGGTGTTTATTTTGTTTCTCTATCTTATTTCTAGCCCGAGATATGATAGAAAATGTAAAGCCATACCAGGCCAAAATTTGCACTTTTTTTTAAAACTTTAAAAATCTGTAAAAAATTAACTGATAAAGAAAAAAATTCAAAACTTTTTTTTGTGATTAACTAAAGTTGTTCTTCATATAGAAATTTTTTTTTAAAAAATCTGAGGACGTCAGGGAAAAAAAAATATTCATTTTTGGATCACTTGACATGGAATGACCTGTGTGCCAAAACAAGGAGTGTCTCCAAAACCCAGAACAGGTGTCAATCTTTCAATTATAGTTTTTCTCTGCAAGTTCCTCTTCTGGTTTTGGCACACAAACCTGATCAGGGAAAAAACTACAGTGTGAAACCAGCCACAGGCTGGCTTCACACCACGGCAGAGTCCGGTCCAGGGCTGTCCGGTGTAAACCAGACAGCCCCGAACCGGATTTTGGCCCCATAGTATCCTATGGAGACGGATGGCAGCTCTCTGCCATCCGGTTTCCATCTCTCTGGCAGAATCCGGGAGAAATCGCATTTTTCTCACCGCATATAAAAACGTTGCTTGCAGAGAAAAATCTCCCCAAACTGCCGTATCCTGGATTCTCCTGGATTCTCCTGGATCCGGTTCAATCCGGCGCTCCCTAAACATGGGAGCCTATGGGGCCAGATGGTCCCGTTCCGGGAGAATCCGGACACCTGCGGCTGTACGCCGCTGTTGTTTCAGGGACGTGATCATTTAGCGGTGGCAGCTGCATCCGGCAGCACACCGGACGGCATATTAGCCCTCCGGTTTAGTGTATTGATTCGGTCCGGGTCTGTCAGGGATCTTACCGTGGTGTGAAGCCACCCTTAGTTATAAACTTAATTAAAAAGGTGACATAAGAGTAATAAAAAAAATGGCTTCCTTTCTCTTGGATAGTAATGTGTGAATCTAGCCTAATGGCCATGTCACACGGTTCAATTTCAAACACAATATCGTCAGAAAAGTCACGTGAGTGAGATTGTTTGAACAATTTTGCAATATCGCTTGTGCGGTGTCACAAGCATAGATCTCAAATGCGATTTCAAATTTGGCAACGTGCCAGCGATCAAGCGCACAACCCAGCGATCTACAAAAGCCATTGTCAGGAATAGGCGAAATTGTCCACTAGATTGTAAGTACGGCGTCACATGGCACGATGCTGTTGATTGCTCAAGCGATTATCGCTTGATTTGTGCTTCTGCTCACAAATCTGCAAACAATCAAGCGATTTTTCAATGAAATATCACTCTGTTACACGCACCAACGATATCGCTTAAGCGATTAAAAAAAGCAGATCACTTAAGCGATATTGTTCACAAGATTAACGCGTGTGACGTGGGCATAAACAGCAGTGTCAAAACTAAAAATGCTTTGCTGTGCAGCCTCTCTTTCATTGAATGTCGTGTTGTAAAAGGTCACAACTTTGAAAAATTTTGCAACTGTTTCATTACACCTGTCCCATATGTCTTTGCCAAAGTGGGTGGAGCTGGGAGTGTAATTCATCAGATTTTATATCATGCACTTTAGTCCCCGCCTCGGGTAACATTTCTGATGATGGGGCAAACCAGTTGAGAGGTCCACCTAAGGCTGCTTCCACACTGCAGTTTTTTCACTGATCAGTGTCCATCAGATTTGTGTGCCAAAACCCGGAGAGAAACCAGGAGAGGAACTTGCAGAGAAAAACTATAATTGAAAGATTGACACCTGTTCTGAGTTTTGGAGACACTCCTGGTTTTGGCACACAAATCTGATGGACACTGATCAGTGAAAAAACTGCAGTGTGGAAGCAGCCTAACGCATTATGTGATGTGGGCCTCTTTAATGGATTGGGCAAATCTCACTCCTGCAATTCCGTCTATTAAGATTGATGTATCCAGTCGTAATGAACCAGGCCCAAAATGTTCATAAGTTCATCTCAGAGCTGTGGAGCACTCAGCACAACCGTGTATTACAAAGTGTGGGCGGCTTGGTCTTTCAATAAACTATTAAAGGCTGAATGATTTTAGAGGTAAAAGATCAACTTAATAATCAATGCCGCCATCTCATTTTCATAAAAAATGCTGTAAAAAAAAAAAAAACACAAGACTGCAATGTGTTAATACAGGTGTTGTCTAGACGCTACAGCAATTGCCATTCACTAGATCTGTATATGGTCAGGGCCACATTAAGGCTACGTTCACACAATGCATATTTGATGCATATTCTTGTGTTTTCCTGCATTAACAGCATTTTTTATGTGTGCGTAAATGCAATGAAACTCAATTCTGGATACACAATCCAGAAAAACCTATGGGTTTTGACAAAATGCGTTCACATGTTGCGCTTTTGTGCATTTTTTTACGCCTGCGCTTTTACTTCAAAAGCGCATGTGTAAAAAGAATAGATATGTGAACTCTGCGCATTTCCTTGTGCGCTTTTCCCATAGCCCACAAGATAAAATGGGCTTGAAAAAAGTGCAGTGTGAATGCAGATGCACTTTTTGCTGCACACGCGCGTAAAAAAGAGCAAATGCAAAAAATATGCACCGTGTGAACGTAGCCAAGACTTTTGAAGCATTACTGACTGAAGTTGCAGCTGCTGTCCTTCCATTTGCATGCAACTCAATGTAATGTTTTGCACTGCAGCTAAATAGTTAATATCAATCGATATAAAATACAAAAGTCACAGTGTAGCATAGGCCAAAAGGACACACACAAAGCCACCAAAAGGAAATAAACGTGACCAATTACCAATAACAGCATGACCTCCGAACAGTGCTGACTGATCGCTCCAGTATAGAGACCTCATGTGGCACCCATCTGAACCCCCCCTTGCCCGACCCTCAGTGCTCACACTGTGAGATTGCTTAATAAATATGACAGTGGAAGCAACTGCTTTCTTCTATAGATAAGCATAAAACCAACACAATCCGAATGCATAGAGAATAAAACTGAGTGGATGAGAACAAAGGACAGAGCCCGCACCCCTGCTCTATTATGTCAGCAATCAGGGCACTCTGGGGATATTGCCTTTTGGGGACACAATCTTCGGGTGTGGGGGTTTGCGTTACCTTTTAGGGACACCATGAGGGAGGCTCATCTTTAGGGCACACCCTCTGTGGGGGTGGGGGGTTACCTTTTGGGTTTTGGGGACACCCTCTGTGGGGGGAGGGGTGTCTACCTTTTGGGTATACCCTCTGTGGAGGGGGGGTGAGGCCTACCTTTTGGGGACACCCTCTGTGGGGAGGGCTCACCATATGGTTACACCATCTATGGGGGGGGGGCTTACCTTTTGGGGACACCCTCTGTGGGGAGGGCTCACCATATGGTTACACCATCTATGGGGGGTGGGGGGGGGCTTGCCTTTTGGGGACACCCTCAGTGGTGGAGGGGGTAGGTTTACCTTTTAGGGACACCCTCTGTGGTGGGGAGAGATGTTTACCTTCTGGGGACACCCTCTATAGGGGGGCCCACCATATGGTTACACCATCTGGGGGGGGGGGGGGGAGGCTTACCTTTTCGAGACACCCTCTATAGGAGGGGGGATCACCATATGGCTACACCATCTATGTGGGGGGGGCTCACCTTTTGGGGACACCATACAGTTACACCATCTATGGGGGGGCTTACCTTTTCGAGACACCCTCTATAGGGGGGGGGGGGGGGAATCACCATATGGCTACACCATCTATGTGGGGGGCTCACCTTTTGGGGACACCATACAGTTACACCATCTATGGGGGGGGGGGGCTTACCTCTTCGAGACACCCTCTATAGGGGGGGGGATCACCATATGTCTACACCATCTATGTGGGGGGCTCACCTTTTGGGGACACCATACAGTTACACCATCTATGGGGGGGGGTTTTACCTTTTCGAGACACCCTTCTATAGGGGGGGGGGGGAATCACCATATGGCTACACCATCTATGTGGGGGGCTTAACTTTTGGTGACACCGTCTGTGGTGGGGGGGGGAGAGATGTTTACCTTTTGGGGACACCCTCTATAGGGGGGGGGGGGAGAAAATCACCATAGGATTACACCATCTATAGGGGGGGGGGATCACCATACAGTTACACCATCTATTGGGGAGGGGGATCTTACCTTTTGGGGACACCCTCTATAGGGAGGGGGGGAATCACTATATGGTTACACCATCTATGTGAGGGGGGATCACCATACAGTTACACCATCTATTGGGGGGGCTTACCTTTTGGGGACACGCTCTCCGGGGAGCTCCTCTGCTGCCAGCCAGACCTGCTGACGTTAGACAAGGACACTGGAGACGGTGAGGAGGAGGGCGCTCCCGGGGTGCTGAGCTCCGCTCCCGGGCTGGAGACCCCGGGGACGGTGAGGTGGGGGAGCCCAGGGTGGGCTGGTGGTGGTGATGATGGTGGTGGTGGTGAGAGTGATGGTGGTGATGATGGTGGTGGTGATGGAGGTGTCCCCTGGTGGGAGACGCCCCGGTCTGTGTGGACACGGTGGGGCTATTCCTGGAGCTGGTGACGGCCGGGGGAGACTCCACGCCGTTGCCCCCGCTCCCTCTGCCGGGGCTGCTGCTGCGCGGAGAATGGCGGAGGGCGGACCCGTTGTTGTTGTTATTCCCCCGTGTGGGGCTGCCGTGCTGCTTCAACTGGAAGGGCACCGTGGCCCTCATGGGCTGCAGCCGACTCCCCGGAGCGCCGCCGGTGCTGCCGTTGCCGGGGGTGACCGGAGGGGTGGGGGATCCATTCCTCCTCACCCGCGGCTGGGACATCTCCTACTATGGAGTCTCTGCTATACAAATGGCGGCAGCTCTGATCCCCAAACCACGGCGAGAACAACGTGCAGCCCGGCGGCCGTCCGTGGCGGTGATCACGTGGTGTCCGGGCCCCTCCGTGTCGGTTACGGCGGCTGCACCTGTGGAGCCCGCGGCCGCCGTGAGACAACACAACACCCTGTGCGCCTGCGCCCCGCCTACCGACACTGCTGATTTCCTGATTGGCCAACCTCACGCCAATAGGCTTACAGCGTTCTGCGGAGCAACAGTAGCTGATTGGCTGCAGAGCGCCTGTTACACGCAGGGGAGCCAATGAGGGAGTGTTTCCCAGGCTTCAGGGAGGGGGTGGCCAGTGCGCTGTAGTGGGCCATCCAGTCACCTACCAGAGGCTGTCAGTGGCGGCGCAGGGGGCGGACCCAGGCGCGGGGGGGGGGGGGCGGGGCCAGGCGCAGCAGATCCTCTGTCGTCATGGCTGTAGTAACAGGAGAATGCTTCTGGCTGAGATCAGCTTGTGAGGGAGGGGAGGAGGCGTCTAGTGCGACGTCTGCCTGTGAATGGCCGGCCTGTGTTATGTCAGCCCACAAAGCTGGAGCAGGCAGATGGCGGTGAGGTTACCTCACCTTACCTCATGTAATGCTCAGCCACAATCCGTACACAAACCATCCACTGAGGGAACCATTAGTATACACAAGTATCATCGTGACTCACCGCGGCCGGCTGACTCCGGTTGTTACAGGCGATTCTTCTCCTTCCTTGTCACGGGTGGACCGCGCCTGCCGGTAGTGGGGCCCGGTGTAGTGCAGATCAAAATTGAGGTCGTCTTACGGGAACAGATTAAAAGGGGTTTTAATTTGTTTTCTTCGTGACGCCACCTATGAGTAGATTCGGTAAGGGATACCGACGCTGCGGAACCTCCCGGGGTGATGGACAGCAGCAAGATGTTACGCTCCCCACAGGCTGAGCGGTGATCCCCGGGGGCTGGAGCTGCTCAAGATGTTGTGCGGCAGCTGCGGTTACCTTTAGTTAATGACGGACAGTTCATAAGGAGACACGGACACATATAGTCTCTGCAACGGTTCTTTACTGTAACCAGCAGGCAGTACATGGCTTACAGTGGTTGAGTAGAAGACCGGGTGGACTTAGCAGTGATAGTGCTCCTCAGAGATCCGCAGTGTACCTCCTCTCTACCTCCTTAGCTCCTCTTGCCAGCGTCGCCCAGGAATACCAGGTCGGGTACGGGGAGGCTGCTTCAATGCCCTATCCATGATGTACGTTCTGGATTCTTTGGGGAGCCTTGGGTCCCTCAGTGGGTACACCGCTGGTTAGACGACTGGAAACTGGCTGGTGGTGGGGTGCTCCTATAAAGCTGCTCCTCCACGGGGCTGGTTCGCGTGGCAGAGGTGAACTGCTGCCAGCTTCGGTACCAGTGAACCGGCTGTGAGTTGTGGGCACGGGAGTCTTTTGGGAACCCGTGTAGAAATGCCCATTCCCGGTAGTTAAGGCCTCAGGTGCTGACACCCGACCGGTGACGGCCCAGGGGCCCGCACGGGGTGCGGAGCCCCGCTCCACTCCAAGTTCTAGTCTGCTCTCTTCAAGTTCTAGACTATTCACTACTCTAGATTACTGTGTGTTCTACTTCACTACCCTAACACTCCACCCACCAGGACCTAGGATTGGCCCTCTGTTCTTGGTGTTGTATGTTGGGTTGGATCTCAGAGTTAACTATTGCACTGCTTTGTCAAGAGAATATTGCGGCTGCAATACTCCCTTGTGACGCACTCGTTGCGGGGCGCCACAATCGCCTCACACCTAGGCCGCATCAACGCCACACTCACATTGCGTTTTTATGCGTTTTTACTTGCAGATTTCTGAGAATCTGCAAGTAGGACACATCCCAGCCGAGTCAGTGGAGCCCCTGTGGTCTGTGCCACCTTCACATCCCAGCCGAGTCAGTGGAGCCCCTGTGGTCTGTGCCACCTTCACATCCCAGCCGAGTCAGTGGAGCCCCTGTGGTCTGTGCCACCTTCACATCCCAGCCGAGTCAGTGGAGCCCCTGTGGTCTGTGCCACCTTCAGATCCCAGCTGAGTCAGTGGAGCCCTGTGGTCTGTGCCACCTTCACATCCCAGCCGAGTCAGTGGAGCCCCTGTGGTCTGTGCCACCTTCAGAACCCAGCCGAGTCAGTGGAGCCCCTGTGGTCTGTGCCACCTTCAGATCCCAGCCGAGTCAGTGGAGCCTCTGTGGTCTGTGCCACCTTCACATCCCAGCCGAGTCAGTGAAGCCCCTGTGGTCTGTGCCACCTTCACATCCCAGCCGAGTCAGTGGAGCCCCTGTGGTCTGTGCCACCTTCACATCCCAGCCGAGTCAGTGGAGCCCCTGTGGTCTGTGCCACCTTCACATCCCAGCCGAGTCAGTGGAGCCTCTGCAGTCTGTGCCACCTTCACATCCCAGCCGAGTCAGTGAAGCCCCTGTGGTCTGTGCCACCTTCACATCCCAGCCGAGTCAGTGGAGCCCCTGTGGTCTGTGCCACCTTCACATCCCAGCCGAGTCAGTGGAGCCCCTGTGGTCTGTGCCACCTTCACATCCCAGCCGAGTCAGTGGAGCCCCTGTGGTCTGTGCCACCTTCAGATCCCAGCCGAGTCAGTGGAGCCTCTGTGGTCTGTGCCACCTTCACATCCCAGCCGAGTCAGTGGAGCCCCTGTGGTCTGTGCCACCTTCACATCCCAGCCGAGTCAGTGGAGCCCCTGTGGTCTGCGCCACCTTTAGATCTCAGCCGAGTCAGTGGAGCCCTGTGGTCTGTGCCACCTTCAGATCCCAGCCGAGTCAGTGGAGCCTCTGCAGTCTGTGCCACCTTCAGATCCCAGCCGAGTCAGTGGAGCCCCTGTGGTCTGTGCCACCTTCAGATCCCAGCCGAGTCAGTGGAGCCTCTGTGGTCTGTGCCACCTTCACATCCCAGCCGAGTCAGTGGAGCCCCTGTGGTCTGTGCCACCTTCAGATCCCAGCCGAGTCAGTGGAGCCTCTGTGGTCTGTGCCACCTTCACATCCCAGCCGAGTCAGTGGAGCCCCTGTGGTCTGTGCCACCTTCAGATCCCAGCCGAGTCAGTGGAGCCCCTGTGGTCTGTGCCACCTTCAGATCCCAGCTGAGTCAGTGGAGCCCTGTGGTCTGTGCCACCTTCACATCCCAGCCGAGTCAGTGGAGCCCCTGTGGTCTGTGCCACCTTCAGAACCCAGCCGAGTCAGTGGAGCCCCTGTGGTCTGTGCCACCTTCAGATCCCAGCCGAGTCAGTGGAGCCTCTGTGGTCTGTGCCACCTTCACATCCCAGCCGAGTCAGTGAAGCCCCTGTGGTCTGTGCCACCTTCACATCCCAGCCGAGTCAGTGGAGCCCCTGTGGTCTGTGCCACCTTCACATCCCAGCCGAGTCAGTGGAGCCCCTGTGGTCTGTGCCACCTTCACATCCCAGCCGAGTCAGTGGAGCCTCTGCAGTCTGTGCCACCTTCACATCCCAGCCGAGTCAGTGAAGCCCCTGTGGTCTGTGCCACCTTCACATCCCAGCCGAGTCAGTGGAGCCCCTGTGGTCTGTGCCACCTTTAGATCCCAGCCGAGTCAGTGGAGCCTCTGCAGTCTGTGCCACCTTCAGATCCCAGTCGAGTCAGTGGAGCCTCTGTGGTCTGTGCCACCTTCGGATCCCAGTCGAGTCAGTGGAGCCTCTGTGGTCTGTGCCACCTTCGGATCCCAGTCGAGTCAGTGGAACCTCTGCAGTCAGGGGTGAACCTCTGTGCTGCCTGAGGTGAACTTCATAACAGCCCCCTCCTTCCCACTAGTAAATTTCCTTAATCGGTATCAATAAATCTGGTGCATACAGATCTATATCTATTGTGTAAAAATTTGTACAGTAGTAGACATTTTAATTTAGAGAAATAGAAAAAAAGTTGTCCAAACACAAGGATATCAGCGCCATCACACGCACATAGAAGAACCACACAGAAGAATCCAGAACAAGGTTCATTAATGGCAATGGCAGGCTTGCCACAAATATACAAACACACAATGATGGCGGCCGAGCTGTGGTCCTTAGGCAGACACAGTCCTGTATACTTATAGTACAGGAGGCAGCACTGATTGCCAACTTATTATCTCTGGCACACGCCTACAAAACTCTGGGCAGCTCCAATGTGGCCGCTGCCTGGCACTAACTAGTCAGACATGTCACCATGCATCCCCGTCCACACACCACAGAGGTAACGACCCGCAGTCTGAGCATCAACAACCCAACACTGCACTAAGCTGGTAAAATGGCATTTCTCCAACAGACCACGCCTCCTTCTCACGAAATGCTTAGCCAATCACAAGCGCCGCACACTGGGTTGTCTGGAGATAATAGCAGGGGCCTTCCAATTTGGTTGAGATGTGGGAGCGGGAAGAGGGACGAACGCCACCAACCAAAGACCGCTCGGGAGATACATGGCTGGATGCCTGTGTATACCGAGGGGCGGCACTGGACCTGGTGTGTAAGTTATGGCCAATCAGTCCTGCAGCAGAGGGATAATGCATCCTGCACCAAGGGCGCCCATAGAAATCAAGAGGTTCCACAGCAGAAGTTCTAATTGAACTGTCAAAAAAAGAATATTTATCTGGCTCACACAGATACATACATCTCTTACAACATTTCAGCCCTTACAAAGTAATTTTCTTCCTATTGAAGCCCCTAGATTCCTCTTTCATTGTCCCCATAAAGTATGTTTCCAACAAAAGCGCCCCCCAAGTACTGTATGATCTCCCCACAGTGATTCCTCCACATGCACAGTATGATGACCTTACTATACTCCCCTCAACTACGCTTTCACAGTATGATCCTCAACTGTGAGTCCCATACAGCCCTCCATACAGTATTGACTCACCGCGGCCGGCTGACTCCGGTTTAGACAGGCGATTCTTCTCCTTCCTTGTCACGGGTGGACCGCGCCTGCCGGTAGTGGGGCCCGGTGTAGTGCAGATCAAAAGTGAAGACGTCTTACGGGAACAGATTAAAGGGGTTTTAATTTGTTTTCTTCGTGACGCCACCTATGAGTAGATTCGGTAAGGGCTACCGACGCTGCGGAACCCCCGGGGGATGGACAGCAGCAAGATGTTACGCTCCCCACAGGCTGAGCGGTGATCCCCGGGGGCTGGAGCTGCTCAAGATGTTGTGCGGCAGCTGCGGTTACCTTAGTGTGCGGACGGATAGTTCATAAGGAAACACGGACACAGATAGTCTCTGCAACGGGTCTTTACTGTAACCAGCAGGCAGTACATGGTATACAGTGGTTGAGTAGTAGACCGGGTGGACTCAGCAGTGATAGTGCTCCTCAGAGATCCGCAGTGTTCCTCCATTCTACCTACTTAGTTCCTTCTTGCCAGCGTCGCCCAGGAATACCAGGTCGGATACGGGGAGGCTGCTTCAATGCCCTATCCATGATGTACGTTCTGGATGTTTTGGGGAGCCTTGGATCCCTCAGTGGGTACACCGCTGGTTAGACGACTGGAAACTGGCTGGTGGTGGGGTGTCTCCTATAAAGCTGCTCCTCCACGGGGCTGGTTCGCGTGACAGAGGTGAACTGCTGCCAGCTTCGGTACCAGTGAACCGGCTGTAAGTTTTGGGCACGGGAGTCTTTTGGGAACCCGTGTAGATAAGCCCAATCCGGTGGTTAAGGCCTCAGGTGCTGACACCCGACCGGTGACGGCCCAGGGGCCCGCACGGGGTGCGGAGCCCCCGCTCCTCTCCAAGTTCTAGTCTGCTCTCGTCAGGTTCTAGATTCTTTTTCTCTGACTCTCTTCCGACTCTCTAGATTATTGTGTGTTCTATTACACTACCCTAATACTCCACCCCCTAGGACCTATGATTGGTCCCCTGTTCTAGGTGTTGCATGTTGGGTTGGATCTCAGAGTTAACTATTTCACTGCTTAGTCAGAGAATATTGCGGCTGCAATACTCCCTTGTGACGCACTCGTTGCGGGGCGCCACACTCCCCCTTGGTTAAATCAGCTTGTCCCCAAGCGTCAAACTACTCACATTACAGAGGTTTTTGTATTTTTATACATATATGACACACTTTTATTAAAAATAGAAAACAGGTAAATGTATGCTTTGGTGACATAAGCAAAGAAACAGGTAATCACTTTGTGCGGACCCGGCGTGTGGTCGGCTGTACTTTAGCTAGAGTCCAGGCTGTAGCCGCAAGATCACACAGTCAATGATTAACGGGAACAGAGTCATTGAGGAAGTTCAAGTTTTAAAGTCACTGGCTCTGAGGGTGATGGCGCACCCGGATAGAGAACCACCCATCTGCGCAAGCATAGCGCTCGTAGGTGATAATATCGCCCCGGTATAGGTCGCGATCGGGATGTCCTCTTGGCAAGTTTGACTCGACGTCCCGGCGCCCCACAAACACCTCCTCATTCAAACCCACCTCCCAAGCGAACCCCACCCGGTATGTAAGTTAAAGGTGGAAATTCTACCTTCACGGCGGAGTTCATCAGGCAGCGGCGGCTGGCGGCGAGCCTCGGCACGGGCCTGCATATTGGCGCGTTCTCGGGCTTGCCACTCCTCTCGTCGTCTCTGGCGTACATCTCCGTCGTTACTGCTCGGGGTGTAAAGATGAGTAACGGAGCTGGTGGTTTGGCGGGAAGCTTGAACTTGGCGGGCTGTCTGTATCGGCACCCGGTGGAACGGCACAGGGGAAGGTGTCGGCAGTGCACCCGACCAGTGTACCCGAGCTGTATGCCCGGTAGGAAGTTCCTTGTTGTCTCCCCAAGCGAACCCGGTGTCGAAATCCTCAGCGGTGCTGTGGGTCTCGTCGTCATCCTCTCCGACCTCTTCCTCGATGACCACATCAGGCTGCTCGATGGTGAGAGATGTTGAAGCTTGTTCCGTTGTACAACAGGGCGGTGGTGATGCGGATCCTTCCGTAGGGACGTCCTGCAGGGCTTCCAGGCTGCCTGCCTCTTCATCTGTTTCCGCAGGTAAAGGTGTTTCAATCCCGGTTACCAGGTAGGCCTCGGCAATGGCAAGGGAAGCCTCCGGTACGGGGACAAAACAGGCGACAGTCTCTGTAGTGGTGAAACATGTCGCGGGTTCCTCAGCGGGAACCTGGTAGAGATCAAGTTCTTCCATGGAGCGTGTTATGAGCTCCGGCTCAAGAACGGGGTCGGTTGCGATATTGGTCGCTGGAACGGGTCGAGTTGCGGCCTCCACCGGAATGACACAGTCTATAGGCTCTGGTGACGGAGCAGGACAGGTGGTAGGCGACGGTGAGGCGGTCGAGAAACTGGTGACGTCGTCTGGGCTTGGAGAAGCTGTACCCGGTCGGCTCTGCTGCATCGCATGGTGTAGTCGTCTGCCTAGGGTCGCGCTCCAGCTGCGAATCGTCCATTCCACTGTCTCTAATAACCGCACCCGGAGGTCTTGCAGAGCCTCTAGCCAGAAGTCGGGACTGCCGTCTATGGTAAGGGCAGGATCCGGACCCGGTTGGCTGATGGCTGCTCTGGCCTCCGCCTCGACCTCCCGCATCAGGTCTTGGAGTCTCATGCTGGCCATTCTTCTTGGAGGGAAACCACACCCGTTCAACCGGTAAGACGTTCTGGTTGAGCTGGTGAAGAAGTCTTCTCTGTCTGTCGGTATGTCTCTGACACTCCCATTTCCTCTGGGCTTTTGTAGTCCAATGGTGGGAAAAGTCTTTGGGGTCCGCCCCCATTATTGATTCGAGCAATCAGGGCGGACAAAGAGTTTGGCGCCTTTTGTCTTTAGCCCTCCCACGATGAGGGGGGGGTTGACTCACTCCTGGGCTTCACGTGGCGGCTTCTTGTGGCGGGAACGCCATCTTGGGCGCCATCTTGACCCAATGGTGTAAAGGCGGGAAAGTTCTTTTAGGGACGAACAAAGTCCAATTGTAGACAATAAAGTCCAGTTTAAGCACAATATACCCGTTGGGTAACGGGCCTGCTCGTATCCTGTTCGTGACGCCATTTTCTGACTCACCGCGGCCGGCTGACTCCGGTTTAGACAGGCGATTCTTCTCCTTCCTTGTCACGGGTGGACCGCGCCTGCCGGTAGTGGGGCCCGGTGTAGTGCAGATCAAAAGTGAAGACGTCTTACGGGAACAGATTAAAGGGGTTTTAATTTGTTTTCTTCGTGACGCCACCTATGAGTAGATTCGGTAAGGGCTAACGACGCTGCGGAACCCCCGGGGGATGGACAGCAGCAAGATGTTACGCTCCCCACAGGCTGAGCGGTGATCCCCGGGGGCTGGAGCTGCTCAAGATGTTGTGCGGCAGCTGCGGTTACCTTAGTGTGCGGACGGATAGTTCATAAGGAAACACGGACACAGATAGTCTCTGCAACGGGTCTTTACTGTAACCAGCAGGCAGTACATGGTATACAGTGGTTGAGTAGTAGACCGGGTGGACTCAGCAGTGATAGTGCTCCTCAGAGATCCGCAGTGTTCCTCCATTCTACCTACTTAGTTCCTTCTTGCCAGCGTCGCCCAGGAATACCAGGTCGGGTACGGGGAGGCTGCTTCAATGCCCTATCCATGATGTACGTTCTGGATGTTTTGGGAAGCCTTGGATCCCTCAGTGGGTACACCGCTGGTTAGACGACTGGAAACTGGCTGGTGGTGGGGTGCTCCTATAAAGCTGCTCCTCCACGGGGCTGGTTCGCGTGACAGAGGTGAACTGCTGCCAGCTTCGGTACCAGTGAACCGGCTGTAAGTTGTGGGCACGGGAGTCTTTTGGGAACCCGTGTAGATAAGCCCAATCCCGGTGGTTAAGGCCTCAGGTGCTGACACCCGACCGGTGACGGCCCAGGGGCCCGCACGGGGTGCGGAGCCCCCGCTCCTCTCCAAGTTCTAGTCTGCTTTCGTCAGGTTCTAGATTCTTTTTCTCTGACTCTCTTCCGACTCTCTAGATTATTGTGTGTTCTATTACACTACCCTAATACTCCACCCCTAGGACCTATGATTGGTCCCCTGTTCTAGGTGTTGCATGTTGGGTTGGATCTCAGAGTTAACTATTTCACTGCTTAGTCAGAGAATATTGCGGCTGCAATACTCCCTTGTGACGCACTCGTTGCGGGGCGCCACAGTATAATGGCCCGAAAACATTTTCACCCTGCATAGTGGCCCCCAACACAGGCCTCAAATAGCCCTCCATGAAGTATAAAGGCTTCCTCACAGGCCAGGTTCACATTGCATTTGTGCTGTGCGTCTTCATCTGTTTGACAGCAGCATAAACACATTGTAACGGATGCATTAAGGCATCCATAGACTTGCGTTGAACAAATGCATACTAACGCTGCCAAAATAGTCATGAATCTCTGCAAGTATGCGTTTGTTGAAATGCACAGGAAAAAGCTGACAGCAGCATGTTTCAGTCCGTTACAACACAAACGCAATATAACGCAATGCTACAGATTTGTGCAGATCATCAGCATTGCATTATGCGGCGTTTGCAATAGATGAATATGATTGAAAGAAATTTCTTTTAAAATAAATAATGAATTGCAAATGATTTGGCCTGACTCCTTTGGGTTTGTTTGGAAGATATAGGAATATAGATGGTAGAAAAGCATTACCAGTGTCCCTGCTCTGTCTCCCGCTCTCTGCTGCTTCTGATGCCGCTTTTTAAGCTCATGAATATTTACCCAGCGGTTCGCAAGCTGCAGGAAGCAGTAGACAGAGCAGGGAGACAGAGCAGAGACACTGGTAATGCTTTCTAGCATCTAGACTCCTATCTATCCTATCTCTTTCTATCCTATTCATCTATCTTTCTACCTATCCTATGATCTATCTTTCTACCTATCCTATCATCTATCAATCTCATGTAGCGCATAAATGTTTGAAGTTTCTAAAACGTATGCTCTATAAAATGACTCAAAATGCCACTTTTGCTGTCCATTACAACAGGATCTGTTAATATTTCCATTGTAAAGGCCGGATTACACGCTGCGATGTCGCAGCAATCCGACCAACGATCGGGATCACTAGGACATCACTATATGATCACTGGTGAGCTGTCACACAGGCAGACTCACCAGCAACCAGCGAGAACACTGGTAACCAAGGTACACATTTGATAACTAAGCAGAGCGCTGCGCTTAGTTACCCGATGTTTACCCTGGTTACCATGTTCCCGCGTGTACTGTGTGGCGCTGGGCATCGGCCGGGAGGTCGTTGATCGTTGGCCTCCCGCTGTCACACGTGCCGATACTGGCCGCCCAGCGGGAGACCAACGATCGAAAAATGTTCCTGGCCATTTACCAACGATCAGTGATCAGCAAGCTGATCGCTGGTCGTTGGTACATGTGACACTCAATGACATCACTACGAGGTAGCTGCAACGTCACAAAACCGGTGAAGTTGCAACAATATCGTTGCGTGTAACGGGGCCTTTACAGACAACACAAGTGCAATGTGAACCTAGCCACAGCCCTTCAAGTATTAAATTGCTTCCACAGAGCCCACCAAATATTTTCATGGGTTACATATATTATAACAATACAGACCAAAAGTTTGGACACACTTCATTCAAAGAGTTTTCTGTATTTTCATGACTATGAAAATTGTAGATTCACACTGAAGCCATCAAAACTATGAATTAACACATGTGGAATTATATACTTAACAAAAAAGTGTGAAACAACTGAAAATATGTCTTATATTCTAGGTTCTTCAAAGTAGCCACCTTTTGATGTGATTACTGCTTTGCACAATCTTGGCATTCTCTTGATGAGCTTTGATGAGATTGACGAGCAATTTTCATAGTCATGACAATAAAGAAAACTCTTTAAATGAGAAGGTGTGTCCAAACTTTTGGTCTGTACTGTATATATATATATATATATATATATATATACATATATATACATGCTATATAATTGTCTAAGGTGTCTGTCGGTCACAGAAATCGCGTGCCAGACAGGGGCCGCTCATTGGTGGCTGCCGGAGGTGGCCACCAATGAGCGCAGACTATACAAATAGGCGTGCAAATTCAAAGTTCGAATTTCGCGCCAATGTGCAGCCCGGCGACAGCGGCGTGTTAGTGCCGCTATCGCCAGGATACACGGGTCCGGCCGACGGTGGCCGCAGCGATCTCCCGCCGCAGCCTCACTGCAGCCTCCTGTTACCAACCCCCGCCACAAGCCACCCACTGACACCGGGGGCTGCCGGGGTCGGTGCTCCCAGGGTGCAGTCAGCGCGCATCATGCAGCTCCTCCACACTCTCCTGCTTCCTATGGCCGCACAGTCTGTCAAGCTGACAGTCGAATCATTGTTGAGTCACGTGGTCAACTACCTGTTGGGGACATAGCAGTGACAAAATCTGGCAATCTTCCTTGTAGAATGATCATACATGCTGTGATCCCTACGTTTGACCCCTCGCATGCAGATGTCAGTAATCAACAGCTTCGCGCTACAATAACTCATACCTTAGAGTATGCAAATAATAGTGACTAAATTGAGACCTTGACATTTCCCGCTATTGGTGTTGGCATTTTCGGGTTCCCTGTCCATGCCTGTGCAAGAGAGATTGTTGGAATTATAATGAACAAATGTAACCCCCGAACATTTGCTGCCTCTCCGAAATCAGGTTAGTCAGTCATGAAGACCGAACTGTTAAAGCTTTTAAGACTGTCTGCCTCACCTGGACTCCACCTCATGATATTGGAGCTGCCCAAATACAGCCCTTAATTCCAGGACTGTTACCTCCCCTGTTCCACATACACAAGTGATTACACCTGTACTTCCGATGCCATCTCTATTCATGCCTCAGGTGCCACCACCAACAGCGCAAGTGCCCACATCTGAGGAGCCAACCCTCTACATCAAGTTTACACCCCAGAAAGCTGTTATTTTGTTGAATCAACTTCCAAATCCAGAAAAGCAGCCGATGCCTTTCTACAGAAGCATGCTTCAAATCCAAAGGAATTACTCCGCTACATGGCGAGATCTCATTTCCCTAACAAACCTTAAAGCAGGCGACGCATATTGGCCTGTTATGGAAACCGCGTTTGATGATGCCTCATTTGTCAGTGGCACCACATGGGACTCTGGTGTTGAGTTCTGCCAACAACTCAAGACATGGGCCTCGGATAAGTTGGCTGATCAGTCAACATCTTTCAAGGAGGTCACGCAAGAACCAGGGGAGTTGGTTGAGAGATATCATGCTCGTCTAAGTCAAATTTTCAGTGATCTTGGTTTCAGCAACCAAATCAAAGTTCAACGGACATTGCTTGTCTCCTTTTTGGAGAAGGCCTTCGGGAAGCCCTGAGGAAGCAATTTCAAACTATCAGACCTGAATATGCTAAGCTGGACTCCAAGGATGTCTAAAGGTACCTTTACACGCCGCGACGGCAGGCTGGATACATCCCGCTACAGGCTACAAATGTAGCTTGTAGCGCCAATGTAGCCCGTCGTAGCGGCGTCTGAAGACGTGACGATACAGCCGGCAACAGATACATCTGTTTCCTAGGTCTGCTCGAAAACTGATGGCTACATCGCCGATGGTAGCGAGCTGTATCGGCGTGTAAAGAGGCAACGGAAGGGAACTCGGGACAGCCTGCGATGTAGCTAAGGCGTGACCCTGGCTCCGTGTTACCGCGCCCCATGTGCGATCATTGGTGGAAGATGGTGCGTTGCGATTGGTTGTCGCCGCACAGGGCGGCATATTTAAGGAGCTGACGAGTCACACTACACAATTGCTCGCGCGTCACGTATTACTCAGCCTCCTGCGATGCCTGCCCAATCAGGATGTTATGGCTTTGTCCTATCAGCGTACGGACGGCTCGTAATCCACAATTGGAGCACGCCTATGTGCTGTCCCTGCTGCACCAGGTACGCCCATAGTAGCTGGTTGTAGCGGTTTGTAAATGAGCTACAGCTGGCTACTTGAGACACCCGGCGATGTAGCTAGCTATAGATGTAGCGTCGCGTAGCGCATCTTGTCGCGGCGTCTAAAGGTGATGCGTTGAGCGTTTGTAGCCGTTTGAGCGTGCTCGTGCACGTGCAGTCGCGGGATGTATCCAGCCTGCCGTCGCGGCGTGTAAAGGTACCTTTAATGATAGCTAAGGGATTCGAACAAACACTCCCTGAGAAATCTACAACCTCAAACAAAAGACCCATATTCTATTGACTGACGTACAACCTCAAAACCAGAGACCTTCATCACCTCATACAAGAAATGTCTGCACCAGCCCTTCTACTATACACTAAAGGGGGGGAAAATAGCGCAAAATAGGGTCTTAACTGTGTGATTAATGGTCATATAGGTGTGTGATGTGCTCACCTTTTTAGGTTGTGCCCAGTCACAACACCTTAAATGCGTATCTGGCTGCTGCACCTCCCAGTAAAAATGATGATCTCCAAAGTAAAAGAAAGGGATTTTTTCGTGCGCTGCCTCCACACAATAGGCGATCCAAATATTATCCAAACTGTTCTTTATTACTCGATGCGTGTCGTGAGAACTTCTCAGTTCCTCAGGAGTTATCCAAAGTTACCTTTCAGGAGTAACTTTGTATAACTCCTGAAGAAGTGAGACGTTCTCACGAAACGCGTAGAGTAATAAAGAACAGTTTGGATAATATTTGGATCGCCTATTGTCTGGAAGCAGCACACGAAAAAATCCCTTTTTGTTACTTTGCACCAGCCCTTGGAATCCCAAATTACCAACTACCCTTTTACTTGTTTATCAGTGAAGTAGCAGGACATGCTTCCGGAGTCCTAGCACAAAAACATGGGGGAAGAACAAGACTCATCGGCTATTACTCTGCCCGCCCCCCCCACTTTCCCAAGAGCCATACATGCTGCACATGTGCTTCTGGACAAAACTTCGGACATCATCCTAGGGCATCTGGTTCTCTTAATGGCTCCACACAACATAAAAGCTATTCTTGACCAAACTCAACCTAAACACCTGTCGCCGCAACGTCATATGAGACTACAATGTTCCCTCTTGATTCTAGATAATGTCACTCTTGTCCGCTGCAACATCCTCAACACGTCCACACAGCTTCCTCTTTCCAGGGGGAATGTGGATGATGATACCGATGCTTTTGGTGAAGACACAGTTGCACACTCAGAGGATCATGATTGTCTCAAACAAATGCAGGAAGAAGCAGCCTCCAAGAAAAACGTGTCTGAAGACCCACTCCCGTATGCGGATTTGACGTTCTTTACTGATGGTTCCAGATTTGCAGATGAAACAGGTAGATTCCATACGGGATATGCCGTGGTTACACATGACCAGTTCGTCTCAGCTGGATGCCTACCACAACACATGTCTGTACAGGAAGCGGAACTAAAGGCTTTGACACTGGCCAGTCAGGAAGCGGTGGAGAAGGTGGTCAATATCTATACGGATTCAAGATATGCTTTCGGAGTGGCTCATGTCTTCGGCAGTATCTGGGCAGCCAGAGGATACCTTACATCCAATGGAACGCCAGTGAAACATGCTTCTGCCATACAAGAACTTGTTGCCGCTCTGGATCTGCCTTCGGAGGTTGCGGTCATCAAGGTCAAAGCTCACGGGAGATTGGACTCTCCAGAGGCCAGGGGGAACTTCTTTGCTGACAAAACGGCAAAAACGTATGCTGTAGATTCATCTAGAAGAGAGAAAGCAGCGGTGTACGTTCCTCAAGACACTGAGGAAGGGCCCAACATCTCTCCTATGAGGTTTATCCATATACATCAAGACAAGACACCAGATGATAAAAAGAAGTCATGGCAGGAAGCAGGAGCGAAAAAGGATGAAGATGGAGTCTGGAGGAAGAACAAAAAGATCTGTCTACCCCGTAATCTGTACCCCTCAGTGACAGAATGGGCACACAGTATTACTCATAGAGGCAAGAATCAGATAAATGACTTGATTTTGAAGACTTATATGGCACCTGGGATTTATACAGTCACCCAAAAATATTGCAAGTCCTGCCTTGTGTGTGCAACATGCAATCCAGTACCGACTCAGAAAGTTACTCAAAAACATTTGGCTAAGCCACTCTATCCCTTTCAAAGGATTCAAATCGATCATATTCAAATGCCAAAAGTAGGGAAGTACGAGTATGTACTAGTAGTGACTGACATGTTCCCAGGATGGCCCGAAGCCTATCCCAGTAACCAACATAACGGCCAGAGTGACTGTTAAGAGACTGATGACTGAGGTAATATGCAGATAAGAGGTCCCTGAAGTAATTGAGAGTGACCAAGGACCTGCATTAATTGCAACACTGACTAAGGAACTATGGACAATGGTAGGGGCTTATTTTGGCTTACATACTCTGTACCACCCCCAGAGCAGTGGTAAAGTAGAGAGACTAAATGACACTTTGAAAAACAAAATACTGAAAGCAAGTCAGGAGGTAAAGCTTCCTAGGACAGACATTTTGCCCATTGCCCTATACTCAGTCAGAAATACCCCAAGGGGTCCCACAAAACTCAAACCATATGAGATTCTATTCGGGGGGCCTCCAAGGTTTGGTCAATATTTTCCACAACAGCTAGCCTTAGGAAGTGATACTCTTGTAAATTATGTCATTGCCCATACTAAAGAATTGTCAGTAACACATGCACGAGTTTTGTCATCCATTCCAGATCCAAACTCCATTGAAGGAACTCACACTTTTCAACCTGGTGACTACGTGTTGGTAAAGAAGTTCACCAGAAAGACATCCCTGGAGTTGAGATTTGAGGGTCCATACCAAGTGCTCCTGGCCACTCCTACTTCAGTCAAATTTAAAGGAAGGCCTACGTGGATACACGCTTCTCATTGCAAGAAGTTCGTGCCGCCATCAGAACCCTCTACATAATGTTGCATATCCTTTACTTTGTATGTTTTATCCTTCTATACTCCTTTGTAGGAGCACAACAGGTCGCAATCACCCAAGCAAGGGGGTGATCACATTGTGGTATAACACCACTGCACACGTAGCTTCTTTTAAATTCGATTATTGTGATGTAGTACAGTGTGACACTCAATGGGTTCCCTCACCTTCCATGATGAGTCAATCAGCACAGCTGAGATCAGGACAACAGTATGTATGTGTTACAGGAGATGGATGGGGACAAACTTGTAGTTCATGGAGGGCAGTTGGGTGGAACACTGGTGAAGATTGGGGTTATAGACCAAGCATAACCTTAAATAAACAAGATCCATATGGAAAATCCCTACTCACAAGGATGACACTCTCCCGTACAAAAGTCCTTAAACCCTGTGATACTGTTGGCCAATGTAACCCTTTAGTTCTTAACCTAGAGAACCCCCAACCTGGCGATAAGGGCACCATATTACTGGGTACATATGTATGTGGTGTGTGTGCCAGTTGTGCCCAGCTGGGTATGTTCAAATTAGCGAACATAAAAGAAATGTCAACAAAAGATAATAATACGCACTCAAACTCCTTAATGTTCTGTGTTCAAAAATGTAACAAAACGATAGCCAATGCAAATCCCACATTTGAAGATATTCTTGCCGTTGTGAAAACTGGAAAAAGAAGTACCCCATAGTCACAGAAACACCTAACCCGGGTCAAGGCATTACCATATACCCAGGAAAATACACCTGTTATACCAGTACCGAAGGGAGCCCATTTTTGGGTAATTTCACAGAGGTATATTGCAGCAGATATAGTAATGCAACTAGAGGAGATCTGATCAACCAAACCCAGTCGATTTCTGATGTTTTCTGGATATGTGGGGACATGAAGATCAGAACTCATTTAGAAGGAGAATGTGCATTAGCCAAAGCCATAATGCCCTTCTATATAGCATCACAAGGTGAGGAAACCCTAACTTCAGAAGATCTCCACAAAACAAAAAGGGAAATAGATTCGGAACCTAAAGGCAGTTTTGACCGCCACATTTATATTGATGCTAGAGGGGTCCCAAGGGGAGTACCAGATGAATTTAAAGCCAGAGATCAGGTCAAAGCAGGTTTCAATCATTTATCTTACCCATAGTGACCATATATAAAAATGTAGATTGGATCAATTACATCTATTATAATCAACAGAGGTTTGTCAATTACACTAGAGAAGCCCTTCAAGGTTTAGCAGACAAACTAGGCCCTACATCGATAATGGCGTTTCAAAACAGAATGGCCCTTGACATGATATTAGCAGAAAAAGGAGGTGTTTGCAAAATGGTAAAATCTGCAAGTTGTACATATATTCCAGATAATACAGGTCGCACTGGGAAGGTTACAGTAGCCATAAAGAAACTGAATTATCTACAAAAAGAATTAAAAAGGAATTCAGGTGTAGAGGATCCCTTGGGCCAATATTTTTCATGGATGAAGGGATGTCAGAGATGGCTGGCTCAGATAGGAGTTGATATTCTTGTCATCTTAGTTATGACAGCTATTATTGTATGTTGTGTCCTTCCCTGTATAATGAAGATGATTGAGAAAGGAGTAGAAACATCAGTGCCCACTTTCCTAGCTCAAGAAGTTAGTTATTCTGTAGACATAGAACAGCTTGGCCCTCTTCAGTCTTTTATAGTCCCCAACTAGGTGGTCTCCCACTCCTCTGAGTTATGATAGGTAGGGCAGATACATCTGAAAATCACATGTGCAAAGTCTGTACCAAGGGGGGTCAAATGGTTAGCATTTCTCGTCTAACGGGCAGTACAAAAGAGTTGGAGGCACATTGGATAGATGTGATAGGCTTCAGTAGGGACAGGTTAATAAAGTATTTAGGGGGGACTGTTAAGGAGAGCCATAGGATCAAATACTTAATTAACTTTAAGGCATAAGGGCTTCAGAGAAACGACTCATAAGTGTATTATTTTCATCTTACATAAGCATGTTTTAGACTTAAAGATGGCTGTCTCATCACACCATGCTCTCTGAGAGCAAGATGGAGTTCAGAGAAAGACTGACCAATCACAGAATGACACGTCATCGGATGACTTCATGGAGCAACCTATCCTGATGACCTGATGGCCAACCTATCCTGATAACATCATGAATCCGCCCATGGAGTAACCCACATCCCAATGTGTTGACCAACGGATGTTCCATTATCCCCATTCTCTATGTAACCGAGCCCCTTTACTGAGTGTTGTATAAAGTACCATGTTTGATCAAAAAACTCACTTTGGAGCTGAGGAGAGCTTACACCTGACTGTGTTTTCGGTGTATTTCTTTCTCGCATGCATCAGCTTAATTTAATCTGGACAGGAGCAGGCAACTTGTTAATATTACTAAATATTAACCGTAACATATACATATATAATAAGATATATTATTATACAGTATATGTATATATTTTATATATAGATACAGGTACATTTTAAGTGTGCAATCAAATATTTATGATTATATATGCACCCACCAGATGAAAATGTATATGTGTGTGTAATAATATAAACGTTGATTACACGCACATATATATTTTCTTTTTCGAGAGGGAGGGAGGATACTCATCTGTCCGGAAGACACATGTCACCGTTGCTTGGCGACGTCGCTTTGCACAGGCCACCTTTAGTGCATGCGCAGATGGCATGCTGAAGGTGGCCTGTGCGCTGAGTGCACCCAGCGTACGTCACCGGAAGTGATGCGATGGCGGCATCACGTGACCCATAGTGATGGGGCAATAGGCGGGTTATTTGAATCATTCCTGTGCTCTGGACACAGCCATCATGCCTAATAGGGCATAGTTTTAGCAGCAACGGGGGGAGCGTGGCCCAGGGGACACTGCCTTCTTGTCAAAGACCCCTTAGGAACGCCCATCCGACATGAATAATGTAAGTTAACAAAACAATTTATTGCACTTGTATCTACAGTTGTGGCCAAAAGTATTGACACCCCTGCAATTCTGTCAGATAATACTCAGTTTCTTCCTGAAAATGATTGCAATCACAAATTCTTTGCTATTATTATCTTCATTTAATTTGTCTTCAATGAAAAAACACAAAAGAGAATGAAGCAAAAAGCAAAACATTGATCATTTCCCACAAAACTCCTAAAATGGGCCAGACAAAAGTATTGGCACCCTCAGCCTAATACTTGGTTGCACAACCTTTAGCCAAAATAACTGCGATCAACCGCTTCCGGTAACCATCAATGACTTTCTAACAATGCTCTGCTGGAATTTTAGACCATTCTTCTTTGGCAAACTGCTCCAGGTCTCTGATATTTGAAGGGTGCCTTCTCCAAACTGCCATTTTTAGATCTCTCCACAGGTGTTCTATGGGATTCAGTTCTGGACTCATTGCTGGCCACCTTAGAAGTCTCCAGTGCTTTCTCTCAAACCATTTTCTAGTGCTTTTTGAAGTGTGTTTTGGGTCATTGTCCTGCTGGAAGACCCATGACCTCTGAGGGAGACCCAGCTTTCCCACACTGGGCCCTACATTATGCTGCAAAATTTGTTGGTAGTCTTCAGACTTCATAATGCCATGCACACGGTCAAGCAGTCCAGTGCCAGAGGCAGCAAAGCAACCCAAAACATCAGGGAACTTTCACCATGTTTGACTGTAGGGACCGTGTTCTTTTCTTTGAATGCCTCTTTTTTTCTCCTGTAAACTCTATGTTGATGTCTTTGCCCAAAAAGCTCTACTTTTGTCTCATCTGACCAGAGAACATTCTTTCAAAACGTTTTAGGCTTTCTCAGGTAAGTTTTGGCAAACTCCAGCCTGGCTTTTTTATGTCTCGGGGTAAGAAGTGGGGTCTTCCTGGGTATCCTACCATACAGTCCCTTTTCATTCAGACGCCGACGGATAGTACGGGTTGACACTGTTGTACCCTTGGACTGCAGGGCAGCTTGAACTTGTTTGGATGTTAGTCGAGGTTCTTTATCCACCATCCGCGCAACTTTGCGTTGAAATCTCTCGTCAATTTTTCTTTTCCGTCCACATCTAGGGAGGTTAGCCACAGTGCCATGGGCTTTAAACGTCTTGATGACACTGCGCACGGTAGACACAGGAACATTCAGGTCTTTGGAGATGGGCTTGTAGCCTTGAGATTGCTCATGCTTCCTCACAATTTGGTTTCTCAAGTCCTCAGACAGTTCTTTGGTCTTCTTTCTTTTCTCCATGCTCAATGTGGTACACACAAGGACACAGGACAGAGGTTGAGTCAACTTTAATCCATGTCAACTGGCTGCAAGTGTGATTTAGTTATTGCCAATACCTGTTAGGTGCCACAGGTAAGTTACAGGTGCTGTTAATTACACAAATTAGAAAAGCATCACATGATTTTTCCAACAATGTCAATACTTTTGTCCACCCCCTTTTTTATGTTTGGTGTGGAATTAGATCCAATTTGGCTTTAGGACAATTCTTTTTGTGTTTTTTCATTGAAGACAAATTAAATGAAGATAATAATACCAAAGAAATTGTGTCTGCAATCATTTTCAGGAAGAAACTGAATATTATCTGACAGATTTGCAGGGGTGTCAATACTTTTGGCCACAACTGTAGCTGTAAAAGGTCAAACAGGGATGGTTACTATACTAGTAGTTTGAGGCTGCAGGAAGAGGTATTCATAGGTTAGGAGGGCTAGATTAGGAGACAGGTTCCCTTTAACCCCTTCCCGACCTATGACGTTGTACAACATCATGGTCCGGTAAGGGGGGTTTGATGTGAGCTCCGGCGCGGTTAACCCTTTGGATCCTGCCGTCAATCTCTGACAGCGGGATCCAAAGGCGCCGTGGTGGGTAGCGCGCTGTTCCCCCCTATAGTGGGATCTCCGGCGCTCACGTGCAGCAGCTCATCTGCATCTCCCAGAAGCGATCAGACTGTGGATCAGGGTGCCTCTCTAAGAGGCAGTGTAAAAATAAGAATGAAGTTTTTAAAAACTTGTAAAAAAAAAAAAGACATAAAAGTTCAAATCACCCCCCTTTTCCCAATCACAATAAAAGTATTAAAAGAATTTAAAAAAATACACATTTGGTATCGCCGCATTCAGAATCACCCGATCTATCAACATATTAAATCCGTTAATGAGAGCCGTAAACTCCGTAACGGAAAAAATGGTCCAAACCCCAAAATTACGTTTTTTTGGTCGCTGCAACATTGCTATAAAATGCAATGACGGGCGATCAAAACAGCGCATCCACCTAAAAATGGTATCATTAGAAACATCAGCTCAAGACGCAAAAAATAAGCCATCACACAGCTCCAGATCACGAAAAATGAGAATGGGTCGCAGAACATGGCGCAAAAGTCAGTTTTTTTTTCCTCAAACGTCTGAATTTTTTTTCACCACCTAGATACCAATAAAGGTATACATGTTGAGTGTCTACCAACTTGTACCGACCCGAGGCATCACCCCGTCATGTCGGTTTTACCATATAGTGAACATGGCGACTAAAATACCCAAAAAACAAACGTGTAATGGCACTTTTTTTGCAATTTCCCTGTACACTATATGGTAAAATAAATGATTGCGTATGAAAGTACAACTCGTCCCGCAAAACAACAAGCCATCATATGTCTATATTGACAGAAAAATAAAAAGGTTATGGCTCTTGGAAACAAGGGAGCAAAAAGCGAAAATGAAAAAACGCAAAATTCCCGGATCATGAAGGGGTTACCATAATAAATCCGGTGAGAGTGAGATTGACATGTAAAAGTTACCAATTTTTGTCCAACAAAAAAATAGCAACTTTTTCCATTTTGGGGAGCAGCTTCAACATTTTTCTAAAGTAAGTGGGGCTATACAGGGAGGGGGCAAGGCTTAGCACAACAACACAATTAAGCCGGAAAGAGCCAACCGCTATTGTTGAAATATATTTCAGCTCACAACTGGAGGATATTTGCAGACAGGCAGCTGAAAAAATGTACCAAATTCATTATACCTGACACCCTGATGATTAATTATATTATTTTAACAATTAATTGCTTTTAAACTTACCTTTGCAGTCTTCTCTTCTCTTCAGCAGTGGTCATTCAGCTCATGTGTGCGGTCAGTCTCTCCCATTGCCCTTTCCAGAGACAGCATGCGGATTGATCTGAATGGAAAAAAAATGCAGAACGTTAGATAGATAGGAGATAGATTTTATCATGGAATGAAAGCAGATTCCACACTGAAATCCTGGTCCCTGTCATGTAGCTATGTGCTCCATCCTGACCCTCTCCTTTTAGTTATGTGCTCCATCCTGTCCCTTTCCTTGAAGTTATGTGCTCCATCCTGACCCTCTTGTAGCTATGTGCTCCATCCTGACACTCTCCTTGTAGTTATGTACTCCATCCTGTGCCTTTCCTTGAGGTTATGTGCTCCATGCTGACCCTCTCCTTGTAGTTATGCACTCCATCCTGTCCCTTTCCTTGAGGTTATGTGCTCCATCCTGTCCTTTTCCTTGAGGTTATGTGCTCCATCCTGGCCCTCTCCTTGTAGTTATGTGCTCCATCCTGACCCCCTCCTTTTAGTTATGTGCTCCATCCTGTCCTTTTCCTTGAGGTTATGTGCTCCATCCTGACCCTCTCCTTGTAGTTATGCACTCCATCCTGTCCCTTTCCTTGAGGTTATGTGCTCCATCCTGTCCTTTTCCTTGAGATTAAGTGCTCCATCCTGGCCCTCTCCTTGTAGTTATGTGCTCCATCCTGACCTTCTCCTTGTAGTTATGTGCTCCATCCTGACCCTCTCCTTGTAGTTATGTGCTCCATCCTGTCCTTTTCCTTGAGGTTATGTGCTCCATCCTGACCCTCTCCTTGAGGCTATGTGCTCCGTCCTGACCCTCTCTTGTAGTTATGTCCCCATCTAGGCCCCTTCTTGTAGTAATGTGCCTCATCCTTGTCACCTTGCAGTAGTGCCCAGTCTTGCAGTAATGTTCCCATCCTGCCATCTTGTACTAAAGCCCCATCCTTGTCCCCTTGTACTAATGAATCATCCTGCCCCTTCCTAGCAGTTATGTCTGCTTCCTGTCCACTCCTTGTAGTAATGCCCCATCCTGCCCCTCCTTACAGAAATGCCCCTTCATGTCCACATCTTTCAGTAATGCCCCATCATGCCCTCTCCATGTAGTAATGCCCCATCATGGTAGTATTGCCCCATCATGCCCCCTCCTGGTAGTATTGTTCCATCATGCCCTCTCCTGGTACTTTTGCCCCATCATGCCCCCACCTGGTACTATTGCCCCATCATGCCCCCTCCTGATACTATTGCCCCATCATTGCCTCTCCTGGTACTATTGTCCTATCATGCCCCCTCCTGGTACTATTGCCCCATCATGCCCCCTCCTGGTACTATTGCCCCTCATGCCCCTTCCTGGTAGTATTGCTGCCATCATGCCCCCTCCTGTAGTACTGCCAATCATGCCCCTTCTTGTAGTATTGCCCCATCAAGCCCCCTCCTGTAGTACTGCCCACATCATGCCCCCTCCTGTTGTATTGCCCCATCATGCCCCCTCCAGGAGTACTGCCCCCTCATGCTCCCTCCTGTAGTATTGCCCCATCATACCCCCTCCTGTAGTATTGCCCCCATCATGCCCCCTCCTGTAGTACTACCCCATCAAGCCCTCTCCTGTAGTATTGTCCGCATCATGCCCCCTCCTGTAGTATAGCCCCATCATGCCCCCTCCAGTAGTACTGCCCCTCATGCTCCCTCCTGTAGTATTGCCCCCATCATGCCCCCTCCTGTAGTATTGCCGCCATCATGCCCTCTCCTGTAGTATTGCCCCCATCATGCCCCCTCCTGTAGTATTGCCCCCTCCTGTAGTATTGCCCCCATCATACCCCCTCCTGTAATATTGCCCTCTCCTGTAGTATTGTCCCCATCATACGCCCTCCTGTAGTATAGTATTGCCCCCTCCTGTAGTATTGCCCCCATCATGCCCCCTCCTGTAGCATTGCCCCCTCCTGTAGTGTTGCCCCCATCATGCCCCCTCCTGTAGTATTGCCCCCATCATGCCCCCTCCTGTAGTATTGCCCCATCATGCCCCTCCTGTAGTATTGTCCCCATCATACCCCCTCCTGTAGTATTGGCCCCTCCTGTAGTATTGTCCCCATCATGCCCCCTCCTGTAGTATTGCCCCCTCCTGTAGTATTGCCCCCATCATGCCCCCTCCTGTAGTATTGCCCCCATCATGCCCCCTCCTGTAGTATTGCCCCATCATGCCCCCTCCTGTAGTATTGTCCCCATCATGCCCCCTCCTGTAGTATTGTCCCCATCATACCCCCTCCTGTAGTATTGGCCCCTCCTGTAGTATTGTCCCCATCATGCCCCCTCCTGTAGTATTGCCCCTCCTGTAGTATTGCCCCCATCATGCCCCCTCCTGTAGTATTGCCCCATCATGCCCCCTCCTGTAGTATTGTCTCCATCATGCCCCCTCCTGTAGTATTGCCCCCTCCTGTAGTATTGCCCCCATCATGCCCCCTCCTGTAGTATGTCCCCATCATGCCCCCTTCTGTAGTATGGCCCCCTCCTGTAGTATTGCCCCATCATGCCCCCTCCTGTAGTATTGTCCCCATCATACCCCCTCCTGTAGTATTGGCCCCTCCTGTAGTATTGTCCCCATCATGCCCCCTCCTGTAGTATTGCCCCCATCATGCCCCCTCCTGTAGTATGGCCCCCTCCTGTAGTATGTCCCCATCATGCCCCCTTCTGTAGTATGGCCCCCTCCTGTAGTATGTCCCCCTCCTGTAGTATGTCCCCATCATGCCCCCTTCTGTAGTATGGCCCCCTCCTGTAGTATGTCCCCATCATGCCCCCTTCTGTAGTATGGCCCCCTCCTGTAGTATTGCCCCATACTGGATGTGATTCATACCTGGAAAAAAAAAAGATCATACTTACCTACTGTAGAACTCCCGCTTCCACTGCTGCACTCTCCTCTCCCGCGATTACATGACGCCGATCGCGTCACATGACCGCGATCGTGCTCATGTGATGCGGTCACGTGATGCCGGGCGGAAATGTCTCCTCCACTCCGACACAACAGCTTTGAGCTGCCGATGCCATAGTGCCGGCAGTTCAACGCATCAGTGCAGAGGCGAGGCCGCGTGCCAGCGGAGTTGGCCCTGCGTGCCCTCCCTGGCATGCGTGCCATAGGTTCGCCATCACTGACCTAGTATATGTGCATGTAGAGCTGCAATCCTGTGCAAGGCTACTCACAAAAATCACCATCTGGAGACTTCATAGCTGGCAATTAGACCTAATGCGAATGTAACAAGCTGACAGAGAGCTGTAAGCCACACATCATGGGCCTGTGAGCCACCTATCATGGGCGTGCCAGTTACATGTTAGGCCAGCTTCACACCGCGGTGTGATCAGGTCCGGGGCTGTCCGATATGAATCGGACTGCCCCAGATCCGATTTGCAAACAGAACCGGAGGGCAAATATTACGTCCGGTCCAGTTTGCAGCCGGATGCCTCTGATACCAGCTGCAGCTGCTGCAATTTCACAAAATTTCTGAAATCACAGCAGGGGACAGCTGTTGGTGCTGAAGATTAGCAGCGCTCGCTGCTAAATTTCAGCAGCCGGTGTCCGGTTCCCGGATCCGATGTTTTTGTTGGATCGGGGCGAACTGGCGTCATAGACTCCCATGTCTAGATACCGGTATTTATCATGGTTACCAGCGCTGAGCAAGGAGGACGCTGGTAACTATGATAAACACCAGGTATGTAGGCAGGACAAAAGTCCTGATACTTTCATGGAGCGCTATTATATCATTTTATGTGTGGCCTGATAATCTTGTTCCATAATATCTTTTTATTGTTTGTATCCATAGTAGCAATACTGAAAAGGCAGAGCTGAAATATGAAGTGTGTGGACAAATTAAGAAAGGGACCTAAGGCATTGATCATAATTAAAGGGTTGTCTCGATATCAGAAAATGGGTAAAATGGAAAAGTGCTTGTAAAAACTATTTTTCCCTGAAGAAGCCACCTTAAGGTACCGTCACACGCGGCAATATTGCTAGCAATTTCACTGGCAATTTGCTGATTGCAGTGAAATCATGGACACATTGTTACATTTGTACACAGCCACAAAATGGAGCAATGTGTCCATGATTTCACTGCAACCAGCAAATTGCCAGTGAAATTGCATGCAATATTGCCGCGTGTGACGATACCTTAAGTGTGGCGACACTCGCTGGGTCTGTGGTATTCTGTCCCTCCCCTATTATTGATTTATATCTCTCCAGGTCATGCAGAGTCTTGGCTTATCTCTCATTGGATGTAGGCGTTATCATTTGTAGGTTAAGCACACAATATTGTATGTTGTCTCCTATTCATCTGATGTCTACAGGGTTCATTATACACAGCACTTTATTTGTCTGTATATACCGTATATACTCGTGTATAAGCCGAGTTTTTCAGCCCAAAAATTGGGCTGAAAAGTCCCCCCCTCGGCTTATACACGGGTCATACGGTATGCTGTGGGGGGGGAACTGTGACCGGGAGCTGGAGGAGGCAGGAGGGGGCCGCGGTGACCGCAGGCGGTCACGTGGGGCCGCCTCATTAGTGCAATGAATATGCACGGCATCCCCCCGTCCATCAACGGCGGGGGGATGCCGTGCATATTGCAATACACAGCCCCCCTCCTTAATATGGGTCCCCCAGTATTAATAAACAGCCCCCCCTCCTTATCATGTCCCCCCAGGCTGCGGCAGCTGTCAAAATAACAAACACTTTATACATCACCTTCCGGCGCAGCTTCTCCGCTCCTCCGGTCCCCCGCTCCTCCGCTCGCCTGCTTCTTCTTTCTTCTTGTGCCGGTGTCATGTGACCGGGCGCAGGAGATGACGTCATTTCCTGCGCGCGGTCACAGAAGTCGGCACAAGAAGAAGAAGCCGGCGAGCGGAGGACCGGAGGAGCGGAGAAGCTGCGCCGGAAGGTGATGTATAAAGTGTTTGTTATTTTGACAGCTGCCGCAGCCTGGGGGGACATGATAAGGAGGGAGGGGGGGCTGTTTACTACCACTGGGGCTGTATATACCTCTGGGGCTGCTGGATACTACCACTGGGGCTGTATACTACCACTGGGGCTGCATATACCTCTGGGGCTGATGTATACTACCACTGGGGCTGTATATACCACTGGGGCTGTATACTACCACTGGGGCTGCATATACCTCTGGGGCTGATGTATACTACCACTGGGGCTGTATACTACCACTGGGGCTGTATATACCTCTGGGGCTGATGTATACTACCACTGGGGCTGCTTGGGTTCCTGTATACTACCACTGGGGCTGCTGGGGCTCCTATATACTACCACTGGGGCTGCTATATACTACCACTGAGGCTGCTGTATACTACCACTGGGGCTGCTGGGGCTCCTATATACTACCACTGGGGCTGCTGTATACTACAACTGGGGCTGCTGGGGATGCTATATACTACCACTGGGGCTGCTGTATACTACCACTGGGGCTGCTGGGGCTGCTATATACTACCACTGGGGCTGCTTGGGCTCCTGTATACTACCACTGGGGCTGCTGGGGCTCCTATATACTACCACTGGGGCTGCTGTATACTACCACTGGGGCTGCTGGGGATGCTATATACTACCACTGGGGCTGCTGGGGATGCTATATACTACCACTGGGGCTGCTGGGGCTGCTGTATACTACCGCTGGGGCTGCTATATACTACCACTGGGGCTGCTGGGGATGCTATATACTACCACTGGGGCTGCTGTATACTACCACTGGGGCTGCTGGGGCTGCTATATACTACCACTGGGGATGCTATATAGTACCACTGGGGCTGCTGGGGATGCTATATACTACCACTGGGGCTGCTGTATACTACCACTGGGGCTGCTGTATACTACCACTGGGGAGGCCTGTATACCACTGGGGGGGCCTGTATACCACACTGCTGGGGGCTGTATACCTGTGCTGGGGTCCACCCTCGGCTTATACACGAGTCAATAGGTTTTTCCAGATTTTTGGGGCAAAAGTAGGGGGGTCGGCTTATACACGGGTCGGCTTATACACGAGTATATACGGTAAATTATTTTTGGATTTTGTATATTTTTAATCCTGCATAGATTAATTAACAATATTTAGTGCTTGCATTAGTTATTTTTAAGTAATCTTTGCACATAGCACCTTGCCCCTTGTTGGTACAGTGTGTTACCTGTTACCTGTTACTCTTTGTACCCTGTATTGTATTGACATATGTTCTGTACCTACGTCATTGGCTGATGTATTGACCTTTTTAATATGTTATACAGTTAGGGCCAGAAATATTTGGACAGTGACACAATTTTCGCGAGTTGGGCTCTGCATGCCACCACATTGGATTTGAAATGAAACCTCTACAACAGAATTCAAGTGCAGATTGTAACGTTTAATTTGAAGGGTTGAACAAAAATATCTGATAGAAAATGTAGGAATTGTACACATTTCTTTACAAACACTCCACATTTTAGGAGGTCAAAAGTAATTGGACAAATAAACATAACCCAAACAAAATATTTTTATTTTCAATATTTTGTTGCGAATCCTTTGGAGGCAATCACTGCCTTAAGTCTGGAACCCATGGACATCACCAAACGCTGGGTTTCCTCCTTCTTAATGCTTTGCCAGGCCTTTACAGCCGCAGCCTTCAGGTCTTGCTTGTTTGTGGGTCTTTCCGTCTTAAGTCTGGATTTGAGCAAGGGAAATGCATGCTCAATTGGGTTTACATCTGGTGATTGACTTGGCCATTGCAGAATGTTCCACTTTTTTGCACTCATGAACTCCTGGGTAGCTTTGGCTGTATGCTTGGGGTCATTGTCCATCTGTACTATGAAGCGCCGTCCAATCAACTTTGCAGCATTTGGCTGAATCTGGGCTGAAAGTATATCCCGGTACACTTCAGAATTCATCCGGCTACTGTTGTCTGCTGTTATGTCATCAATAAACACAAGTGACCCAGTGCCATTGAAAGCCATGCATGCCCATGCCATCACGTTGCCTCCACCATGTTTTACAGAGGATGTGGTGTGCCTTGGATCATGTGCCGTTCCCTTTCTTCTCCAAACTTTTTTCTTCCCATCATTCTGGTACAGGTTGATCTTTGTCTCATCTGTCCATAGAATACTTTTCCAGAACTGAGCTGGCTTCTTGAGGTGTTTTTCAGCAAATTTAACTCTGGCCTGTCTATTTTTGGAATTGATGAATGGTTTGCATCTAGATGTGAACCCTTTGTATTTACTGTCATGGAGTCTTCTCTTTACTGTTGACTTAGAGACAGATACACCTACTTCACTGAGAGTGTTCTGGACTTCAGTTGATGTTGTGAACGGGTTCTTCTTCACCAAATAAAGTATGCGGCGATCATCCACCACTGTTGTCATCCGTGGACGCCCAGGCCTTTTAGAGTTCCCAAGCTCACCAGTCAATTCCTTTTTTCTCAGAATGTACCCAACTGTTGATTTTGCTACTCCAAGCATGTCTGCTATCTCTCTGATGGATTTTTTCTTTTTTTTCAGCCTCAGGATGTTCTGCTTCACCTCAATTGAGAGTTCCTTTGACTGCATGTTGTCTGGTCACAGCAACAGCTTCCAAATGCAAAACCACACACCTGGAATCCACCCCTGACCTTTTAACTACTTCATTGATTACAGGTTAACGAGGGAGACGCCTTCAGAGTTAATTGCAGCCCTTAGAGTCCATTGTCCAATTACTTTTGGTCCCTTGAAAAAGAGGAGGCTATGCATTACAGAGCTATAATTTCTAAACCCTTTCTCCGATTTGGATGTGGAAACTCTCATATTGCAGCTGGGAGTGTGCACTTTCAGCCCATATTATATATATAATTGTATTTCTGAACATGTTTTTGTAAACAGCTAAAATAACAAAACTTGTGTCACTGTCCAAATATTTCTGGCCCTAACTGTATATGTTTAGAACAATAGATATCTGCCGCGACACTACTATATATATGAAAAATTCAAATTAATGAATGGCCCTGAAAAGAGAAGATCAAACTGCAATGTGCAAATGTGTAATGCAGAAAACTGCCCTGTGCTAAAGTTGAAAACAGAGGTCTTAGTCTCATCAGTGGCCACTGAGGATCAAGCCTGGCACCCACTTCAAGGGGCCTCCACTGCCAGGTCCTGACACTATGCCCTAGTGAAATGGTGAGCTGGTGGAATCTGTGTGGGCTTATATGTCTAAAGATATAATTAAAAACAGGTGTGTGCTAGGACCTCACACTGGAGTCCATGAGTGGTTACCAGACTATGAAAAGAGGAAAGGGGAAAAAATATATATATAATGGGAGCTCAGTCAAAAAAGACAATATGTAAAATATATAAGACTGGCATCAACCGTATACGTAGGTGCTGGCAGAAAATAATCATACTTACAACAAAAGATATCTGCCGCGACACTACTATATATATGAAAAATTCAAATTAATGAGTGGCCCTGAAAAGAGAAGATCAAACTGCAATGTGCAAATGTGTAATGCAGAAAACTGCCCTGTGCTAAAGTTGAAAACAGAGGTCTTAGTCTCATCAGCGGCCACTGAGGATCAAGCCTGGCACCCACTTCAAGGGGCCTCCACTGCCAGGTCCTGACACTATGCCCTAGTGAAATGGTGAGCTGGTGGAATCTGTGTGGGCTTATATATCTAAAGATGTAATTAAAAACAGGTGTGTGCTAGGACCTCACACTGGAGTCCATGAGTGGTTACCAGACTATGAAAAGAGGAAAGGGGAAAAAATATATATATAATGGGAGCTCAGTCAAAAAAGACAATATGTAAAATATATAAGACTGGCATCAACCGTATACGTAGGTGCTGGCAGAAAATAATCATACTTACAACAATAGATATCTGCCGCGACACTACTATATATATGAAAAATTCAAATTAATGAGTGGCCCTGAAAAGAGAAGATCAAACTGCAATGTGCAAATGTGTAATGCAGAAAACTGCCCTGTGCTAAAGTTGAAAACAGAGGTCTTAGTCTCATCAGCGGCCACTGAGGATCAAGCCTGGCACCCACTTCAAGGGGCCTCCACTGCCAGGTCCTGACACTATGCCCTAGTGAAATGGTGAGCTGGTGGAATCTGTGTAGGCTTATATGTCTAAAGATGTAATTAAACTTTTTATATATTGTCTTTTTTGACTGAGCTCCCATTATATATATATTTTTTCCCCTTTCCTCTTTTCATAGTCTGGTAACCACTCATGGACTCCAGTGTGAGGTCCTAGCACACACCTGTTTTTAATTACATCTTTAGACATATAATCCCACACAGATTCCACCAGCTCACCATTTCACTAGGGCATAGTGTCAGGACCTGGCAGTGGAGGCCCCTTGAAGTGGGTGCCAGGCTTGATCCTCAGTGGCCGCTGATGAAACTAAGACCTCTGTTTTCAACTTTAGCACAGGGCAGTTTTCTGCATTACACATTTGCACATTGCAGTTTGATCTTCTCTTTTCAGAGCCACTCATTAATTTGAATTTTTCATATATATAGTAGTGTCGCGGCAGATATCTATTGTTGTAAGTATGATTATTTTCTGCCAGCACCTACGTATACGGTTGATGCCAGTCTTATATATTTTACATATATGTTTAGATCCCATACTATTCTGTTGTGCCACCCTTCTTCCCTTCTTCACATCCCTGATTGTGGGCATGTACCCTTAATGAAAATTTTCTCTGTTCTAAAGAATAAAAAGATTTCTATTTTATAGTCTACAGTTCATTGCCTAAATTATCACCACTGTGCAGTCACAACAGGTTACATTTCACAGTCTGCTTGATTTGCGTTGAAGCTGGTCTGATCAGTGCATCTTAAACCACCTGCACTTTTCCTATGAAACAGATAAAGCTGCCTCCACTAGTAGACTAGGGGATAGCACAGTTTGGAACAATGGCGTGACTGTGCTACTGGTCTGAACTGTCAATCTTCAGGAGTGGACTGCCCCCAGGGAAGCAGGAAGAAAGGGGCCAAAAATTGTGCATTAATGATTAGTCATGTTGAGGAAACACCTGAGAGTTGCATTTACACTAACTGATTATCCATCATTTTTAACCCTGCTTTTTTAACCTAAAAAATGACCGAATTTGAAGTTTTTTATTTCATTTTTCATTTATTTATGAGCAACCGGGTCACATACAGTATAATAATGTAACTAATTCTTCTCTCTCTCTGAGATTTGAAGTTTCTTTTTAAAATGAGCAGCCTCATATCGGTTCCTGTAAGTAGAGGAGACCGGTCTAAAATTCAGAACAAGAATGAATTCTCATCGCCAACCAATAAAAAAAAAGCGTATGGATCTACCTGTAGCAAAGCATATTTGCAGCCCTGACCACAACGGTGAAACCGATATTAGGCTGCTCAGTTTAAAAAGCAACTTCAAATCTCAGTGAGAGAGAATTTGGGAATACAAATTGATAACGACCTTTGACACATTCAAAACAGGACTTAATGTTTCACATGGATTCATGCGTTTTTAGATAAAATGAAAGGGTATTTGGGGATATCACATCTTGCAACAGACTCCAGTTAGAGGACAATGAACTTTTGACACTTCTTATGTGAACTGTGTCGCTTCAAATTAAGGCCCTCTACAACTCACTAAGGAATCTTCAGGTCTCCACAGGCCACTAATCATAGAACAATAGTACAATCTGTTCCTCTTATCTTAGAATTTTGACTTTACTTTCCCAGCTCCTTTCCCCCTCCCTAGCCTGACTCTGCTTTATGTAACCTGTCATATTTACATCACCTAACCCTGCTTATGTCTATATGTATATGTCTTCAGAATTTGTGTCATTATCAGCCTGACGAAGGGGCCATAGTGTCCCGAAAACTTGCTATGCTTACCATCTTTTCAGTGAGCCATTAAAAGGTATCAACAGCAAACAAAATAGGTTTTTGACAACTATGAGAGACAATTACCTTTCACAACTGGTTCAGGACCCAACAAGAAGGGGTGTACTACTAGACCTTAAATGGTATTAACCAACAGGCCGGACTGCATATCATATATACGGGTTGGGGGTCACTTGGGTAATAGTAATCACTAAATAATACGTTTTCATGTATCCTTTAATAAGATGTGCAGTGGAGGGGCAGCAAGGACACTAAACTTCAGGAAGGCAAATTTCCAATGATTGATAGTTGATCTTCGTGCAATAAACTGGCATGATGTCCTGAGACATAAAAGTACACAAAGCAAATGGGAGACGTTCATTAGCATCCTCAACAGGACCTGTGCACAATATGTACCCTGCGGGAATAAACATGCTAGAAATAAGAGGAAACCACTATGGCTAAATAGAGCTGTAAAGGGCACAATAAGTGACAAAAAGAAAGCATTTAGACTGAGTATTAAAGCAAGTAGGTAGTGATGAGGCATTAAATAAATATAGAAAATTTAATAAATTCTGTAAAAAGAAAATCAAGGTAGCAAATATTGACACACAGAGACTCATTCCCAGAGAAAGTAAAAATAATCCAAAAATATTCAACCATATAAATAGTAAGAAACTGAAAAATGACAGTGTTGGCCCCCTTATACTGTAAAAAGTCTGGTTGAAATAGTGGATGAGGATAAGGGAAAAAAGCCAATATGCTAAATGACTTTTTTTCAACAGTGTTTACACAAGAAAATCCCATGACAGACAATATGATCATTGATAGCAAAAATTCTCCTTTAAATGTCAGCTGCTTAACCCAGCAGGACGGCACATTCTAAAAATCACTAAAGTTGACAAATCCCTGGACCTGAATGGGATACACCCACGAGTACTGCAGGAATTAAGTACTGTCATAGACAGACCGTTATATTTAATCTTTAAAGATTCCATAATAACAGGGTCTGTACCACCAGACTGGAGCATAGCAAATGTGGTGCCAATATTCAAAAAGGGGACAAAAACTGATCTTGGAAATTATAGACCAGTAAGCTTAACCTCTACTGTGGGTAGAATCCTTAAAAGTTTTCTAAGAGATGTACTGGAGTATCTAAAGAAGAATAACATCATGACCCAATATCAACATGGGGTTACGAGGGACAGTTCCTGTCAAACTAATCTGATCAGCTTCTATGAAGAGGTAAGCGCCAGACTGGACCAAGAAAATGCAGTGGATGTTGTGTATATGGACTTCTCAAAAGCTTTTGATATGGTGCCACACAAAAGGTTGATACATAAAATGAGAACAAGCCGACGACCTGTTTTATTTGTCACTCAACCCAGAATCTCATTTCCATCGATTATTAAAGAATTTGACAAATTCAGCAAATTAAGTAATTGTAAAGTTAATTTCACCAAGTCGGAGGCCTTGAACATCATCTTGCCTAACACTGAGGTCCAGCACCTAAGGGAACATTTTCCTTTTAGATGGCAACAGGAAAGTTTGAAATATCTTGGGGTTAGGATTCCATCAGATTTAAATAAACTCTACTCCCTCAATTATTTAACTCTTCTTACAAATACACTTAAGGACCTTAAGACATACGACAAGAGAGGCCTCTACTGGTTTGGGTGAATTAACGAGCTGGAAATGGTGCTCCCACGCTTTCTTTTCTTATTTCAAGCGTTGCCAATCCATGTCCTCCCCTCATTCTTTGCCAGTCTCAAATAAGCTACAGTAAGATTTATTTGGGGGAATAACAGACCCAGGGTTAGCTACCAAATACTAAGTAAACATAAAGGCGATGGAGGGGCGGGCCTACCCGATTTCAGAGGGTATTACAAAGCAGCCATTCTCTCTAGATTTCTAGACTGGCACTTTCATCATCAAACAAAACAATGGGTGGGAATTGAACAACTGGGGTTGGAGATACCGTTGCGCTCCCTCAAATAGCTGAAGACGGGCACAAAACAATTTAGGCCGGGGTTGGAGGTATTGCCCTGAAACTCTGGGACGTAGAAAAAAAGAAAAGACACCTGTCTTCGTAATGGGGCCCATTGGCCCCTATTTTTTCCAGCCCAGACTTTCTTCCTACAACAGGGAGTGAGAAGTTTCTTGGATGGTCATCTGATGACACTCGGGGTATCAGGTCTTGGCATCTGGGGCCCCTCGGTCTGTGGACGCTCGAGGAAGGTCCGAGGGAGAGCCATCCTGGTTGGAGGCCTCCCATCTCTGTTCCTTCTTGGGAGCATTGGGGATTCGATGCGGACACAGGGGCAAGCGCGCATCATCAATGAGCCAATGTGAGCGCTCTGCTCAGGCGGCGATAAGTCCCTGAAGACAGGGGGCGGCAAAGCGGTCAGATGACATGCTGCTGTGCTCCTGCAATCCTGTGTGTTGTCAGTGACTGTGTGGAGTAGCTGCGGTCGGGACTGGGGAGGCAAGAGGCTCCTGGCTGCTTTTACTTTCAGTACAGCAGCAATTGGCTCTGCCTCCTCAGTGTCCGCCCCCTCCAGCCAGGGAGTGTGATGATTGGTCAATGCAGCATTCATTCTACCTCTGAATCAAGTGACCCTGTGTTCATCCGGACTCCTGGTGCTGTATGTGGGGGTCTTCTGTACGTGGGGGTGCTGTATATGGGACTGGGGTACTGTATATGGGGGGGGTCTGCTGTACATGGAGCTGCAGTGCTGTATATAGGGGAACTCTGCTGTATATGGGGCTCTGCTGTATATGGGGGGCTCTGCTGTATCTGGCAGAGGTCTGCTGTATGTGGGGGTGCAGAATATTGGGCTGGGGTGCTGTATATGGGGGGCTCTGCTCTATATCGGAGTGCTCTGCTGTATGTGGGGCTGCTGAACATGGGGCTGGGGTGCTGTATATGGGGGAGCTGTGCTGTATATGGGGGTGCTGTGCTGTATATGGGGGTGCTGAGCTGTATATGGAGGTGCTGTGCCGTATATGGGGGTGCTGTGCCATATATGGTGGTGCTGTATATGGGGGTACTATGCTGTTTATGGGAGTGCTGTACTGCATATTGGGCTTCTGTGCTGTATATGGGAGTACTGTGCAGTTTATGGGGGTGCTGTTCTATTTATGGGGCAGCTGTGCTGTATATTGGGGTGCTGTATATGGAGGTACTGTGCTGTTTATGGGGGTGCTGTATATGGGGCTCCTGTGCTGTATATGGGTGTTGCTATATATGGGGTGCTATATTGTACATACGGTGCTGTATGGTATATGGAGGGCTATGGGGTGCATTATACTATATGGAGGACTATGGGGAATGCATTATAGTTTTTGGAGGACTATGCATGGTGCATTATACTATATGGAGGGCTATGGCGGAGCTTTATAATATTTGTAGGTTTATGGGGTGCATTGTAATATATGGAGGACTATGGGGGTGCATTGTCTCCGGAGGTGCATTTTATTATATGTAGAACTATGGGGGTGTATTATAATATATGGAGCCAATTATACTATATAGAAGTCATTACAATATTTGGAGGGCTCTGTGGGGGCAGGATAATACTTGCAGGGCTATGATGGAGCCTTTATACTTTATGGGGGGCTATTTGAGGGCTGTGTTGGGGTCTATTATACAGTGTGAAGAGGTTTATGGACCATTATACTATATGGAGGGCTGTGAGGGTGTCACAGTTGGGGATCATACTGTGCCAGAGTAGTTGGGGGTACCGTATGGTACGTGTGGAGGGTCCTGTGAAGGAATTCACTGTGGGGGGATCATAGTGTTTGGGGGACACTTTTGGTGGCGTCATACTTTATGGGGGCAATGAAAGATCAATTCTCCCGCCGGTTTGTCGGCACTTGTCCTTCTTCCTGCTCCCACATTGGGTGATGATGGGTGCTGCAGATGGATAATGGGGATATTGGGAGATGTTGGGGGCTGTGGAAGGATAATGGGGGCTGCAGGGGGATATTGGTGGGATGATGGGGGCTGCAGAAGGATGATGGACACTGCAGGGGGACATTGGGGATGATGGGGGCTGCAGATGGATGATGGATGACACAGTTTGGTTATGCTGGGCTGTGATTACAATTAATGTACAGTATGTAATAAATGTTCATTTTTTTCTTGTTCAATAAATGTGAATTCTTTATGGAGATAAGACGTCCCCTGAAAATAAGACATCGCGCTTCTTTGGGGGCAAAAATTAATACAAGACGGTGTCTTATTTTCAGGGAAACAGGGTATTAGCTCCGGACAGCCCGTGTGCGGCGCTTATGATTGGCTATGCGTTTCGGGAGGAGGCGTGGTCTGTTGGGGAAGACGCCCCATTTTCCCAGCTTAGTGCAGTGGCGGCTTGTTGATGCTCAGACTGCAGTCGTTGTATGTGTGGACGGTGCCGTATGGTGACATGTCTGACTAGTCAGTGCCAGGCAGTGATCACATTGGAGCTACCCAGAGTTTTGTAGGTGTGTGCCAGAGATAATAGGTGGCAATCAGTGCTGCCTCCTGTGCTATAAGGCTGCAGCCACCATTGTGTGACTGTAGCTTGTGCCAAGCTGCCACTGCCATTAATGATCCATATTGTGGATTTTTCTACGTGATTCTTGCATGTGCGTGTGATGGTGCTGACGCCCTTGTGTTTGGGGGAGGGAGGGGCGCACCATTTTAAAGTTCGCCTCAGGCAGCAGAGTGGCTAGGTTCACCCCTGCCAGTGCTGCGACAGACATCCGGGGTTGGTGATGTGGCAGCAAGTTGGTAACGCTCCCCGTTGATGGAGCGGGTTCCCCGGGGCTGTAATGTAGGATAGGGATTTGACACAGGATTGTGACTTTGCAGGCGGGATGCTGCCACAGTTTATATCAAGGGCAGGATTAGGGGCCGCATATGTGGCGCCCCATTGGTCGGTGCGCCACTAAGGGGGACTGTTATGATCACATGACTAAGGAGTAACATACAGATTCCACAGACATCGTTGGCGACTATACTGACTGCAATCCCGGACTACACACCGCAACTAGAAGTAGCCGTGGGATGTAACTAACCAGACCTAGACACCTCTGCACAGCCGGAGAACTAACTGATGGATGTAGGAAAAGCTATCTTGCCTCAGAGCAGAACCCCAAAAGAATAGCCGTTGACATCGGAGTGTGTTCCAATGATGCACAAGAAGCCAACAGTTTGCTGAAGACAAGCAGACTAAGGACATGGATTAGTGGATCTGTCCGGTGGTCTGATGAGACCAAGAGAAACTTATTTGGTCCAGATGGAGTCAAGCGTGTGTGACGGTCTAGGTCAGAGCATAAAGACAAGAGTGTCCTCCCAACGGTCAGGCATGGTGGTGGAGGGTCATGTTGGTGCATGGTTGTGGAGAGTCATGATTTGGGGCTGCATGATGCTGCCAGCTGTGGGTAGCTGAAAATCATTGAGAGAACCATGAATACCATCAAGTCCTGTGACCTACTGAAGACGAACATGATCTCCTCCCTTCATATTCCACCATGATAACGACCCTCAACACCCTGCTGCTAAAGACACTGAGAATGAAGGTGCTGGACGGCCGAGCATCTCCAGACCTGAGCCCAATGGAGCATCTGTGCGGCCTCCTCAGATCAAAGATGGAAGACCGCAAGGTCTTTACATCCACCATTTCCATGATGTCGTTATGAAGGATGAAGAGGATCCGACGGCTCCTGTGAAGAGCCAGTGACCTCCAGGTCCAAAAGAGTTAAGGTCATGCTGGAAAATAACGGTGGCCACACAAAATATTTGCGCAAAATTGGGCCATTATCTCTTAGGGGTGTACTCATTTTTGTAGCTAGCGGTTTAGACATTAATGGCTGTATTGGGTTATTTAGAGGACACCACATTTACTGTTATACAAACTGCACACTGACTACTGTACATTGTATCAAACGGTTAGATCTTCAGAAAACATAGAATAAAATGATTACAAAAATGTGAGGGCTGTACACACTTTTGTGAGATACTGTATATGTATATTTTATGATAAAACATATTACTCTGTTGCTGGTTGCTATGAATAAACCAAATAAATCTGAGGGGGCAAAACTCTGTGTCTGTGTCCAGTGATGATTTTATATTAATTGTATCACTTAATATTGAGCAGAATTAAATGGAACCTGTCAGGTTCTCTGTTCCCCTAGAACCATGAGTAGTTCTATGCACAGTGGCGTAACCAGGGTCCAGCGGCCCCTGGTGCAAGTGTTAGAGCGGGCCCCCATGAAGCCATCACGCCGCTGGTGAGGACTGGGAAAGGGAAAGGGAAAGGGCTTGGGGGGGGGGTGCTAGTAACTGCGGGTGAGGAGTACAATGCAGGGCAGGGAGCCGGCGTCAGATCAGAAGAGAGGAGGGACGGGATCAGCAGCAGGAAGCTTTCTTCCCCTCCTCTCCTCTGACAAACGGAGAGTGTCGGAGCCGATCGCGGTCTCGGCAGGCGTCTAGAGGCACGGGCCCCACTGCAGGGAGGCGTGGGCCCCCCTACAAGCCTGGGCCCGGTCTCTGCCGCGACTGCTGCGACCGCAATCGTTACGCCACTGTCTATGCGCATATCTATATTCCCTGCTTGATAGTTGCAGTATGAAGTAGCATACATAAACAGATCTTTACATCAAGTATTTCTAAAGATCGTTTATTAGCAAATTAGGGCTCCGGCTAGTCGAGGAGGCGTTAGTTCCCCAACTATTCAGCCCATCGGTACAGGAGGCCGTGGGTACAGGAGGTCTTCAGGTATATGATACAGCAGAGGACTTCAGGTATAGAATACAGCAAAAAACTTCAGGTATATGATACATCATGATTCCAGAAACTAGGCAGAGAGGCTAGTACCATGGAAAACACAGACAGGACAGGGCCAGGCACAAAGATAGACAAACATTAGTTATCACAGGACTGGTTACTGGCAGAACTGGAGCTAGAATTACAGGCCAGCCAGGAGCAGCAAGCTAGACCTTATTTATTTGGTCCAGATGGAGTCAAGCGTGTGTGGTGGCTCAAGGTCCAGAGCACAAAGACAAGTGTGTCCTCCCAACAATCAGACATGGTGGTGGAGAGTCATGATTTGGGGCCGCATGATGCTGCTGGCTGTGGGTAGCTGCAGATCTTTGAGGCAACCATGAATACCATCATGTCCTGTGACCCACTGAAGATGAGCATGATCTCCTCCCTTCATATTCCATCATGATAACAACCTCAAACACCTCCAAGATGACCACTGCTGCAAAAGACACTGAGGGTGAAGGTGCTGGACTGGCCGAGCATCTTCAGACCTGAACCCTATGGAGCATCTATGCTGCCTTCTCAAAAAGAAGGTGGAAGAGCACGAGGTCTCTACAGTACATCCACCATCTTCGTCGTTATGAAGGATGAAGAGGATCCAGCGAATCCTGTGAAGATCTAGTGACCTCCAGGTCCAAGAGAGTTAAGGTTGTGCTGGTAAATAATAGTGGCCACACACAATATTTTAGCAAAATTTGGCCTTTTTCCCTTAGGGGTGTACTCATTTTTATTTCCAGTGGTTTAGATATTAATGGCTGTGTTGAGTTATGTAGGCGACACCACAAGCTGCACACTGACTACTGTACATTGTATCAAAGGGTCAGATCTTCAGAAAAGATAGAATAAATTATTTACAAAAATGTGAGGGGTGTACTCACTTTTGTGAGATACTGTATATATATATATATATATATATATATATATATATATATATATATATATATTTATTATGATATAACATATTACTCTGTTACTGGACTTGTAAGATAGTATAGATGTATATAGACCCTACAAGTCCCAGCATATCTGTTAGGGTACCTTTACACGCCGCTACTTCAGGATGGATACAACCCGCTACTTCACGTGTACGAGCACGCTCCAACGGTTACAAACGGTAAACGCACCACCTTTAGACGCCGCCACAAGGTGCGCTACGCTACGCTACATCTATAGCTAGATACATCACCGGGTGTCTCAAGTAGCCATCTGTAGCTTAGCTTACCTCATTTACACACCGCTACAACAAGCTAATATGGGCGGACCTGGTGCAGCAGGGACAGCACATAGGCGTGCCACAATTGTGAATTACGAGCCGTCCGTACGCTGATAGGACAAAGCAATAACATCCTGATAGGCCAGGCATCGCAGGAGGCTGAGTAATACAGCACGCTCGAGCGATTGTGTAGTGTGACTCGTCAGCTCCTTAAATATGCCGCCCTATGCAGCGTCTACCAATCGTCATGCAGGAGCTTCCTCCAATGATCGCAGATGGGGCGCAGTATCCCGGAGCCTGTGTCACGCCCTAGATACATTACAGCTACATAGCCTGGTGTCCAGACATCCCTTCTGTAGCTTCTTTACACGCCGATACAGGCCGCTACCATCGGCTTTGTAGCCATCTGTTATTGAGCAGTGCTCGGAAACAGATGTATCTGTTGCCGGCTGTGTCGTCCCGTCTTCAGACGCCGCTACTACGGGCTATATTGGCGCTACAAGCTACATTTGTAGCCTGTAGCTGTGACGACCATCCACCGTGAGGCCGAGCTGCTGGTAGGCAGCACCCGAGAAACCCCGAGACCCTTAACCCCTATACAGGGATCTGGAATTATAACGGAGCCCAGGGGGTAGCTGCCTATATGAGCAACAGAGCCGGGGAGGTCGCCAGGGGAAAATCAAGACCCGAAAAACGAAGTCAGAAGTCCGAGTCAAAACCGAGAGGGCAGCGAAGGTACAAAATCGTCAGGCAGTAGCAGAGTCAAAAATCCAGACAAATGTCAAGGGCAAAAACCAAGAGGGCAGCTGAGGTACAAAATCAATAGGCAGAGGCAGAGTCAGAAATCCAGGCAAGGTCAGACACGAAACTAAACACACTATCACTGGGGAACCAAAACTATATCTGGCGGCCTGCAAGCCAGGCTCCAATGTACTTGAAGGGCACGGCTACCTCCCATAGGCTGGAGCTCACAACCTGATGACCTCATCCGGACCGCCCCTAGATCCAGGCCAGATGGAGATGCACGACTGGCTCCACCCACGCCACCTCTGACAGAAGAACGCAGGCTGCGCCTAACGGACACCTCTGCAGGGCCCTTTCCTCTGCGACCAACACCACCCAGAGGGGAAACACAGCGGCGCTCAGCGACAGAGGCAGACGTCACGGGAGCAGTTCCATATGAGGACAAGGCCCTCCTATCACCGGCGCCACCAGCCGAAGGAATCCGGCTCCTCCCAGCGGCCGAGGCAGGAACACCAGCCACCGAGTCCAATGGCGATGTGACAGTAGCGGGTTGTATCCATCCTCCAGTAGCGGCGTGTAAAGGTACCCTTATGGTACCTTTACACGCCGCGACGGCAGGCTGGATACATCCCGCTACTTCACGTGCACGAGCACGGCCAAACGGTTACAAACGGTCAACGCATCACCTTTACACGCCGCGACAAGATGCGCTACGCCACGCTACATCTATAGCTAGCTACATCGCCGGGTGTCTCAAGTAGCCAGCTGTAGCTCATTTACACACCGCTATAACCAGCTATTATGGGCGTACCTGGTGCAGCAGGGCCAGCACATAGGCGTGCCACAATTGTGGATTACGAGCCGTCCGTACGCTGATAGGACGAAGCAATAACATCCTGATTGGGCAGGCAACGCAGGAGGCTGAGTAATACAGCACGCTCGAGCAATTGTGTAGTGTGACTCGTCAGCTCCTTTAAATATGCCTCCCTATGCAGCGACTACCAATCGTCATGCAGCAGCTTCCACCAATGATCGCACATGGGGCGCGGTAACACGGAGCCAGGGTCACGCCTTAGCTACATTGCAGCTACATCGCAGGCTGTCCCGAGTTCCCTTCCGTTGCCTCTTTACACGCCGATACAGCTCGCTACGATCGGCGTTGTAGCCATCAGTTTTCGAGCAGAGCTAGGAAACAGATGTATCTGTTGCCGGCTGTAGCGTCACGTCTTCAGACGCCGCTACGACGGGCTACATTGGCGCTACAAGCTACATTTGTAGCCTGTAGCGGGATGTATCTAGACTGCCGTCGCGGCGTGTAAAGGTACCATTAGGGCTATTCAGCCTGAATAGAAGTTAGAAAACGCTGCATCATGAAATCACGGGAACAAATTTCTGCTGCATTTGTCCATTTGTTATCTCCGGCCGCTTAACGATGATTAATGATTACTTTTATTCTGATACATTGATCACAGGTGGATGATTTGTTCGGAGCCATCGCTGGCGGGAGACGTCCCCTTCTCACTTCTCAGTCGTCGGCTTTAATAAGGGCGATTCCTGCGTCTGTGAACGGCAAACAGAAAAATATGTCAAATTCTGCCTCTAGATCATTCCTGCTCAAAATCTAGAAATATCCCAAAATGATAAATATTCTGTTGTTCCCTGAAAGGAGCGCACCGCAGAGGACACAGTCAGTCACCGGGCTGATTTAGGGTAACTTTGTTGCCCGTAGCAAACAGTCACAGCTCAGCTTTTGCTCTTAATGCAGCTCGGAATGTTGCATTGTTGCTGGTTGCCATGGACAACAAGACCAGTTCTGCTGCTAAATCTGACAATGAGGTATGGCATGATCATGTTAAAGATAGCCAAAAAGAGAATCCCTGTGTTCTCCTCCGCCCTCCTTAGCATATTTACTAACTGTCACCTTTTGTCAGGACAGATGGAGCAAACCCAAAGTCTGTTTTGGGGGTTAGTCTTTAGCCACCAAGATTGTTGGCTTTCAAATATTGCTTATTTTTCATTTAGCAAAAAACCCTGGCTTTGCTTGGACTACTGCATTGGTTGATGTGGGCAACAAGTTTGTTGTTTTGACAAATGAGGCTCCGAGGGGGTTGAGCCATGAGACAAGCAGCCAATGAACACCTAAACGGTAATGCTAGTGTCATACTCCACCCAATAGGATCATGTACTATCCTAATGTGGATGTTCCACAGTGGTTTTAGCCAAAAATAAGATAACCATCAACAGGACTGCCTTTCTAGGTAAAGAGCTCACTTCTAGCCTTCCCCAAAGTCTCCCAAGTTAGCAGCTGAGTGGAATGGAGGAGATCGGTGTGTTTATTAGCAGCCATATTGGTTATCTATCAGATCCACTCTGTCTAAGCATTTTTCCTCCTATTTTGTGTCTTTTTATTTCTTTACCTATTCTATGGGTCACATGGTGACGACGGTGACCCCTCCTCCTGATCCTCAGTCGACATCTGGACGCGCTTCTATAACTCCTTCTAGACACCATGTTGATATTGTAATGTTGTTTTTCTTAGGGGCCTGAGCTGAATGAGGCTGAGAATGCAGGATTCCAAGTAGAATGTTCAGAAGTGTGATGACATCACAGCTTCATGGAAAGTTTAGAGATCACTTAGGTCATCCAGCCACGCCCTCTAACTAAAGGGGCCACACCCGCTTGCTCTGTCATTGCTTTATGAGGTCACAATAGTCCGTGGCTATAAAACTCCCTCCAGAACCCAGCAGCCATCATTCATCGTCTGTCTCCTGGTCCAGGAGTGATGGAGATGTCTCCCATTAGTCTCACCTAGCCAGAATCATACTCCACACTGATGAGGGGCAAAACCCCGAAACAGCTGCCTGTAGCTGAATACCTGGTTTTGGTATTACGGCTGTCTGTGGATTGATACCTGGTTTTGGTGTTGGTTTTATCTTGCTAGTCCCATGTTTGAGACTCCTAAATGAGGCTCTACAGACTCTGTTTGCATATTCGTATTTCCCAGGGGGATTGCCCCCTGGGAAATACAAATATGAAATAGAGTCCGTGGTCCTCGTTTAGAGTCTAAAACACGGATTTCACTGTGTTTGAGCGCTTTAGCCGGCTGCCCGCAGTGTTTCCTTGACTGGTCTCCCTGAGATCAGTGATTGTTTCATGATGTTAATGAAGTCACATCTCAAGTATTGTACTTTCTCATCAACCCTCATGAATGAACCAAATAAATCTGAGGGGGCAAAACTCAAATCTGTGTCCAGTGATGATTTTATATTAACTGTATCACTTAATATTGAGCAGAATTAAAGGGAACCTGTCAGGTTTTCTGTTTCCATCGAACCATGAGTAGTCCTATGCACATATCTATATTCCCTGCCTAACTGATGGAGATGTCTCCCCTTAATATAGTCAGATCTCAAGCCCTGAACTTCCTCATCAACCCTCATGAATGCACAATAGACATAACCAAATAAATCTGAAGGGAGCAAATCTCAAAACTGTGTCCAGTGATGATTTTATATTAATTGTAACACTAAATATTAAGCAGAATTAAAGGGAACCTGTCATCTCCTCTGTTCCCCGAGATCTGTAAGTAGTTCTGTGCACATACTATAATTCCTGCCTAACAGTTCCTCTATGTAGGAACACACATAACCAGATTTATAGAAAAGGTATTTCTAAAGACCATTCATGAGATGCAAATTTGGACTTTGACTAGTCAAGGGTGCGTTAGTTCCCTGACTAGTCGGCCCAATTAGCAGGTTATCACACACCTGTGGGCATAATAACATGCTTTAGGAAAGCTGGTGTACTTGCCAGCGCTATGCAAATTTGCGCGTGCAAGGTATGATAACTAGAGATGAGCAAATCTTTTGAAGTTCAGGTTCGGTTCGCTGAATGAGCATATGATCACCGAATTGTTTGACAAACTGTTCATCGAACTTCCAAATCCCATTAAAATCAATGGAAGGCGAAATCAAAAACTCCCTCAAAGTGTCCTAAAAGCTGCAAAAACAGCTCAAATTAGGGATAGACATCAGGAAAAGTGCTATTTCTCAAAGTTAAAATTTTCATCACTGAGCACTATGGATGCATAGGACAAGGCCTAGCCCAGTATTTCCAGCTTCCGCATTTCTCAGGAACAGGGAGATGAGTGACAGGTGTAGGCATAGTGCTCAGAGAGCCCTGATAAATTCACAAAACTCACAACAAAGACACCACAAGAAGGGTCTCTTCATTAGAAAAAAATTAGGCCAGACACTATGAAAGTGGCATCAATTTACTAAGGCTAAAATTTGTAGGACTGTTGGGCTGGGGGACCTCATACCTTATGAAACCACTCCAATTAATTTTATGCTCTGCTGCACTCAGGTGGCACAAGTATTAGCTTCAAGGACTACTACCGAAATAATTAGTCAGGTGGGTCAGTAACATATATAGGCTTAGTGGGCAGCGAGCCCTCATCCCTCATGCAAACGGCTCCAATAAATTTTTTGTTCCACCACACTCAGATGGCGTAAGTATTAGCTTCATGGACTACTACCAAAAGAATGATTCAGATGGGTCAGTAACATGTATAGGCCTAGCAGGCAGGGGGCCCTCATACCTCATGCATCCGCTCTGTTACTCGCCCTTACACTCCCAAATCGTCAGGTCAATGCCTCATATCTCATGCAAGTTCAAAAATGAATGGCTAGAACTCAACCGTATTGTTTCAGTGCTGGTGAATGGATCCTTGGACCCTGTATACTATAGACGATAGAATCAAAGCACACGTATAAGGGTTTCTTTTGCTTCAAATTGAGAAGTTTATTGAGACACAGTCAGTACTAAGGAAAGTGACTTTGCAGATGTTTGACATTTTGGCCTATGGGTAGTCTTGATCACAGAGTCGCTGCTATATTCGCCACCCTGGTTGGTGTGTTGGCATCCTTGTATTCTTCTCCAAATGTAGTTATGTACAGAGTTAGGTACCCTGATCAGGAGATGTCAATGTCAGAAGATGGGCAGCAAGGGCTAATTACAAACTAATGTCAAAGGTCATTCATTATAATTGACCCACCCCAGGGCCATGGGGTACACAGTTCCGGGCATTGTGGTTTCAATGGGGTATGTCACGGGTGGCTTGTGCCCGGGCCCGTGGCCCTGGTGGTCGCTTAAAAAGGGGTTTAAAAGTAAAATGAAAAGAGTCTCATGACACCACCTACGGTGTCCGGTAATGGTAGCGGCGCTCAGGGCCGCATCATCAATGAGCCAATGTGAACGCTCTGCTCAGGCGGCGATGAGTCCCTGAAGACAGGGGGCGGCAGATCGATCAGATTCTATGCTGCCGTGCTCCTGTCATTGACTGTGTGGAGCAGCTGCGGTCGGGACTGGGGAGGGAGGAGGCTCCTGGCTGCTTTTACTTTCAGTACAGCAGCAATTGGCTCTGCCTCCTCAGCATCCGCCCCCTCCAGCCAGGGAGTGTGATGTTTGGTCAATCCAGCAGTCATTCTACCTCTGCATCAAGTGACCCTATGTTCATCGAGACTCCAGGTGCTGTATATGTGGGGCTCTGCTGTATATGGGGGTGCTGTATATGGGGCAGGGGTGCTGTATATGGGGGGCTCTGCTGTATATGGAGCTGGGGTGCTGTATATGGGGGGCTCTGCTGTAAGTGGGGGTGCTGTATATGGGGCAGGGGTGCTGTATATGGGGGGTTCTGCTGTATATGGGGGTGCTGTATTTGGGGCTAGGGTACTGTATATTGGGGGCTCTGCTGTATGCGGGGGTGCTGTATGTGAGGCTGGGGTACTGTATATGGGGGGCTCTGCTGTATGTGGGGGGCTCTGCTGTATATGGGGCTGGGGTATTGTATATGGGGGCTCTGCTGTATGTGGGGGAGCTCTGCTGTATATGGGGGGCTCTGCTGTATGTGGGGGTCTGTATATGAGGATATGGGTACTGTGTATGAGGGGCTCTGCTGTATATGGGGCTCTGCTGTATATGGGGCAGGGGTGCTGTATATGGGAGGCTCTGCTGTATGTGGGGGTGCTGTATATGGGGATGGGGTATTGTATATGGGGGGCTCTGCTGTATATTGGGGAGCTCTGCTGCATATGGGGGCTCTGCTGTATATGGGGGCTCTGCTGTATGTGGGGGTGCTGTATGTGGGGCTGGGGTACTGTATATGGGGGGCTCTGCTGTATGTGGGGGGCTCTGCTGTATATGGGGCTGGGGTACTGTATATGGGGGCTCTGCTGTATGTGGGGGAGCTCTGCTGTATATGGGGGGCTCTGCTGTATGTGGGGGTCTGCATATGAGGATATGGGTACTGTGTATGAGGGGCTCTGCTGTATATGGGGCTCTGCTGTATATGGGGCAGGGGTGCTGTATATGGGAGGCTCTGCTGTATGTGGGGGTTCTGTATATGGGGATGGGGTATTGTATATGGGGGGCTCTGCTGTATATGGGGGAGCTCTGCTGTATAGGGGGGCTCTGCTGTATGTGGGGGCTCTGCTGTATGTGGGGGGCTCTGCTGTATGTGGGGCTGGGGTACTGTATATGGGGGGGTCTGCTGTACATGGAGCTGCAGTGCTGTATATAGGGGAACTCTGTTGTATATAGGGCTCTTCTGTATATGGGGAGCTCTGCTGTATCTGGCGAGGGTCTGCTGTATGTGGGGGTGTTGAATATTGGGCTGGGGTGCTGTATATGGGGGTGCTCTGCTGTATACATGGGTGCTGTACTATATTGGGCTTCTGTGCTGTATATGGGAGTACTGTGCAGTTTATGGGGGTGCTGTTCTGTTTACGGGGCAGCTGTGCTGTATATTGGGGTGCTGTATATGGAGGTACTGTGCTGTTTATGGGGGTGCTGTATATGGGGCTCCTGTGCTTTATATGGGCGGTGCTATATATGGGGTGGTATATTGTACATGCAGTGCTGTATGGTATATGGAGGGCTATGGGGTGCATTATACTATATGGAGGACTATGGGGGATGCATTATAGTATTTGGAGGACTATGCATGGTGCATTATACTATATGGAGGGCTATGGCGGAGCTTTATAATATTTGTAGGTTTATGGGGTGCATTGTAATATATGGAGGACTATGGGGGTGCATCGTCTACGGAGGTGCATTTTATTATATGGAGGACTATGGGGGTGTATTATAATATACGGAGCCAATTATACTATATGGAAGTCATTACAATATTTGGAGGGCTCTGTGGGGGCAGGATAATACTTGCAGGGCTATGATGGAGCCTTTATACTTTATGGGGGCCTATTTGAGGGCTGTGTTGGGGTCTATTATACAGTGTGAAGATGTTTAGGGACCATTATACTATATGGAGGGCTGTGAGGAGGTCACAGTTGGGGATCATACTGTGCCAGAGTAGTTGGGGGGTACTGTATGGTACGTATGGAGGGTCCTGTGAAGAATTCACTGTGGGGGGATCATAGTGTTTGGGGGACACTTTTGGTGGCATCATACTTTATGGGGGCATTGAAAGATCAATTCTCCCGCCGGTTGGTAGGCACTTGTCCTCCTTCCTGCTCCCACATTGGGGGATGATGGGTGCTGCAGATGGATAATGGGGATATTGGGAGATGTTGGGGGCTGTGGAATGATAATGGGGGCTGCAGGGGGATATTGGTGGGATGATGGGGGCTGCAGAAGGATGATGAACACTGCAGAGGGACATTGGGGATGATGGGGGCTGCAGATGGATGATGGATGACACAGTTTGGTTATGCTGGGCTGTGATGACAATTACTGTACAGTATGTAATAAATGTTCATTTTTTCTTGTTCAATAAATGTGAATTCTTCATGGAGATAAAATGTCCCCTGAAAATAAGACATTGTACTTCTTTGGGGGCAAAAATTAATACAAGACGGTATCTTATTTTCA
>JARQOC010000011.1:79735786-79800243 GCA_033576535.1 Allobates femoralis
TTGATCGCTCAAACACAGCAGCCGCAGCCGGGACCGCACTTCCACAAACGTGGGGGTGAAACTCTTATCAGGGACCAAGTGTCTTTCAGTCCGCGCCGCTGCTCAGATAAGTACCAGAACCACTGGAGTGCTTTAAATAAAAGATCTTCAGTTTTATTTTCCGACGCGTTTCGGAGCTAAACACCCAACTCCTTCCTCAGGGAGGAACTCCAGTGGTTCTGGTACTTATCTGAGCAGCGGCTCGGACTGAAAGACACTTGGTCCCTGATAGACTTATGCCACTCCTGGCACAAAAATGTAAGTAGTTCTTCTTTGTTTGATGGCTTGTGACTATCCATCTTCCTCTTGATTACATTCCAGAGGTTTTCAATGGGGTTCAGGTCTTGAGATTGGGCTGGCCATGACAGGGTCTTGATGTGGTGCTCCTTCATCCATACATTGATTGACCTAGCTGTGTAGCATGGGGTATTGTCCTGATCGAAAAAAAACCTCAGAGTTGAGGAACATTGCCTGAGCAGAAGCAAGTGTTTTTCAAGGATAACCTTGTATGCAGCTTGATTCATACGTCCTTCGCAAAAATTAACCTGCCCAATTCCAGCCTTGCTGAAGCATCCCCAGATCATCACCGATCCTCCACCAAATTTCATAGTGGGCACAAGACACTGTGGCTTGTACGCTTATCCAGGTCTCCTTCTAACCATTAGATGACCAGGTGTTGGGCAAAGCTGAAAATTAGGCTAATCAGAGAAGATTACCCTACTCCAGTCCTCTATGGTCCAATCCTTATGGTCTTTGGCAAACTTCAGCCTGGCTCTCCTTTGCTTCTCATTGATTAAAGGCTTTTTTCTACCTTTACATGACTTGAGCCCTGCCTCTAGTAGCCTGTTACAAGCTGTTCTTGCCGTGCACTTCACCCAGCTGCCATTTGCCATTCCTTTTGTAGGTCACTTGATGTCATCCTGCAGTTTGCTGAGTGACATTCGAATAAGATGATGGTCATCTTGGATAGTGGAAAGTCGCTTTCGCCCTCTGCCGGTCTGTAGCTTTGTTGCCCCCAATTGTCTGCTGCTTGACCTTGTTGTAATGGACTGCCGTCTTCAAAAGTTTAAGGATGGAGGCAACATGACGCTCACTGTATCCCTCTGCTAATAAAGCTAGAATTGAACCCTTCGTTCCCTCACTCAAGACTTTTCTTTTCAACTCCTTTGGCATGGTTAAAAGTTATTTTTTAATTCAAATTACTTTTGGGCTATTCCTAGCACTTGTTTTGCCATCCAGCTTGTCCTATTGCAAGAGGATTGTGAAGACCACAGCAGTGTTTTTTTATACTTTCCCTCTTTAAATAAGATTTGGTTCAGGTGATGACCTAATCAGAAGTACATTAAGTAGAATGAGGTGTACTTTGGTTGGAATTATTCAACTGACACTGGAATGGAATAGCTGTCAGACATGTAGAGATGGGGATTTTTAGAAAACTGCAGTGGTCTCTTAATTTTTGCCAGAGCTGTATACTGGCCCAAGAGGCACCAAATGGACACTCTTTAGGACTCAATCAGGTGTAGATAAATAGCTGAAGTTGAAAACTTGAAAGCTTCCTTCATTTGGATGAGTCTTATCTGTTCTCAATAATGAGAGATTTCAGAATTACCAGCAGTTACCACCAGGATTCTGTCTACAATCTTTGCTGCCCTAGGCACTAATCCTATATACACCCCTCCAATTGAAGCCCATTTTTCTTGCTAATTGTTCTTAAGAATAAATTCATGTGGTTTTGAGCAATCATAGAATAATTTGTCAGTAGGAGGTTTTTCCCAAGCCATACTTCACATGAGAGAGAGAGAGATTTTTTGCATGTTGACGCATCCGTCTCCACCCGCATGCATCCGGAGGATGATGCGCTACCGATGCACTCCATGTGTTGTTTAAGCGCATCAGGATGCATGCGGTTATTTCATGCAGTCTCATGCTCCCTCGAAATGCAACGTTATGCGTTCAACTGACAAATTAAAAAGACAACAGGAAACATGTGCATACGAACGGTTCACCCTGCGTCCCCATGTTAAATATAGGGATGCAGGGCCGATCCGTAGGTATGCACACTTGCATTTGTTCAGCGATAGCCAGCACTGGATATCCTTAGAATGGCTGTTCTTTGTTATTTATCCATGTTCACATGATAAAAGACAACAGGGCACGCAGGCCCCACCTGACGCGTATCAGAGGAACGCCTTAGTCATAGGCTAGCAAGATACATTTACAAACACATTATATATATATATATATATACACATACCATTAAAATCATTACCATGTGAGCACAATTTGTCATGTAAAATGACTCAATTAGTAATTAACCCAGCATACCAGCCTACCTGGAGCAAGTCAGCCTTGCAAAGACATCATGTGCAAATTCACATACATACATATTGTATTTGTGTACACATACAGGGGTTGGACAAAATAATGGAAACACCTGGAAAAATCAACAAAACTTAGTTTAAAGGGAACCAACCACCTCAGATGACGTGTATAAGCTGTTAATACATGTCCCTGGACCCTATGTACACCATTGCAGCTATGTTTTTGCTAAGAATATTGATAACAGCAAACCGAAATAAACAGTTTATAAACTTACATGATTTAGTACTTGAGGGCGTCTCCCTCGGGCTTTAGTACGAGAGGGCTGTGTCTTATGCAGCCTGAGTGGCTTTCCTCCCCCCTCCCTCTCTGTTTGCAGGATGTCACATTAGGGCGTGATATTATCTTGGTGTGGGCGGGCACCCAAGGCAGCTCCCGTCCGTGCACGTCTTCTCAGTGACGTCCTGCAAACAGAGAGGGAGGGGGGAGGAAAGCCACTCAGGCTGCATAAGACACAGCCCTCTCGTACTAAAGCCCGAGGGAGACGCCCTCAAGTACTAAATCATGTAAGTTTATAAACTGTTTATTTCGGTTTGCTGTTATCAATATTCTTAGCAAAAACATAGCTGCAATGGTGTACATAGGGTCCAGGGACATGTATTAACAGCTTATACACGTCATCTGAGGTGGTTGGTTCCCTTTAATATGGTGTAGGTCCACCTTTTGCGGCGATTGCAGCCCCAATTCTCCGAGGTATGGATTCATACAAGGTGATATCATTTGCCCGGCGGATCTATATGAAATAGCAACCCAGATCATCACAGAACCTCCCCCATGTTTTACAGTTGGAAGAAGGCAGTCTGGATGGAATGCTTCTTTCGGTTGTCTCCAAACGTACACTCGGCCGGAGGTCAGAAAATGGGGTAAACGATGATTGGTCTGAGAATATCACGTTTCCACTGCTCGAGGGACAATTCTGGAGGTTTCTACACCACTCTAAACGCTTGGAAACATTTGTCATTGAGAGCAGCGGTTTTCTAATTGCAGCTCTTCTGTGGAATCCAGATTTGTGTAGCTCCCGACGAACAGTTTTCGTGGAAACTGGGTTCTGTAGGTGTTCATTGAGCTCAGCAGTGATTTTCGGGGCCATGGTCTTGCGATCCTCTCTCACTATTCGCTTTAGAGTCTGACGGTCTCTCTCAGTCAACTTCGACTTTCGGCCGGACCTGTGCTTTGCTGCGGATGTTTTTCCTTGTCTTTCAAACGCAGTCATTACTTTGGAGACAATACCTTTGGACACGCCAAGCATTCGGCACTTTGTTACACTAGCGCCTGCCGTACGAGCACCAACAATTTGGCCTTTTTGAAAATCCAAAAGGTCTGCCATTGGTATCAGGTTCTCATCAATGTTCTTACAATTCGGCAAAACAAACAGTTAATTTACATACACATATCACTTAACACAAATAATCAACTACAAAACATTAACATACAGTATGTCATGGTTTGCATGTTTATAACATGTTCCAAGATTATGATGCCAAAACGTTAGGTGTTTCCATTATTTTGTCCAACCCCTGTGTATAGATGTTACAGTGAAGACAAGCATAATTCACTCTGATATATCCAATGTTACGGATGTGTTCCCTATAGAAAACCTCTATATGAAATCAGTGAGACGTATCCCATACAGTATCACATATATTTGTTTTAATATGGGGCAAATGAATGAAACAAATTGCTACAAACTGATACACTATGCAAGTTGTTAAAGTTGTGCAGATAATCAAGGAAGTATGATGGACATTCACCCTCAAGAAAAAACAAATTACGGTAATAGTTTTTTCTTTTTAGGCAAAATGAAGCAAGTTGGACAACAATAGAAAATAATGTGTAGAAAATATACACACACAGATGACACACAACAATAATGCACAACATGGGATATGATGTCAAGTTATAATGGTCTGATAAACCACATGAAATTGCCAATATCATTTTTATAGGAAAACTAGCTGTAGTACCCGGCTACGCCCGAGTTAATAAATAACTGCTGTTAGCTATAACAAAATAGATTGAATATGTCATATTAATGACCTGTAGGAAAATAGAAGCTGAGCTGTGATTGGTTACTATAGGCAGCCTAATAAATCTCCAGCCAACAGTAAACCCTCCCCCCCGGCCGGGCAGTATATGTTACCTCACACATTCACATAATAGACAGCTCATGTGACTGACATCTGCCTTAATTCCCTATATGGCACATGTGTTGCACATTGGCTGTTTTTAATCAGATGTTTATGTTTGGAAAATAAAGATAGCACACGTATGAGGCGAGTTGTGTGAGGTGATTTGTGCACATCTGTGTCTGTCTGTGTGATGTGTGTGTCCCTGTGGGGTGAGTGCATGTGTCCCTATAGGGTGTGTATGTGTGTGTGTCCCTGTGGGGGGGGGGTCTGTGTGGTGTGTGTCTTTGTTGTGTGTGTCTTTGTGGTGTGTGTGTGTCCCTGTGGGGTGAGTGCATGTGTCCCTATAGGGTGTGTATGTGTGTGTATCCCTGTGGGGGGGTGTCTGTGTGGGGTGTGTGTGTCTCTGTGTTGTGTGTGTCTCTTTGTGGTGTGTGTGTGTACCTGTGGGGTGAGTGCATGTGTCCCTATAGGGTGGCTATGTGTGTGTGTCCCTGTGGGGGGGTCTGTGTGGTGTGTGTGTCTGTGTTGTGTTTGTGTGTCCCTGTGGGGTGAGTGCATGTGTCGCTATAGGGTGTGTGTGTGTCCCTGTGGGGGTGTGTCTCTGTGTTGTGTGTGTCTCTTTGTGGTGTGCGTGTGTGTTCGGGTGCGTGGTGAGTATCCAATGTTGGGGCTGCAACTTAGCGACTATACACTTGCTGTTACACTGTGTGCGTGTGGTGTGTATACATGTCCCCGTGCGTGGTGAATATCTCATGTTGGGGCCCCACCTTAGTGACTATATGCTGGTATGTGCTGTTAGTCTTAGTCTTTGGCGCTATCATTAAGCCCCTCTCATTCACAACTGTCAACTGGTAACTGTCACTTTTTCCCCATTATGTAGATAGGGGCAAAATTGTTTGGTGAACTGGAACGCGCAGGGTTAAAATTTCACCTCACAACATAGCCTATGACGCTCTCGGGGTCCAGACGTATGACTGTGCAAAATTTTGTGGCTGTAGTTGCGACGGTGTAGATGCCAATCCCGGACATACATACATACATACACACATACACACATTCAGCTTTATATATTAGATATCCATGGGTAAATTGACCAAAACCCAATAAAAATACCCCACATACACCACATAAAACCAATCTTGATTAACAAAGGCAGAAAATGTGCAATATATGTGTGTGTATTCCACATAAAACCTTACCCAACATCTACTTAAAGTTGCAGTCCATGTCCGGGTCAATCGATCTCCCTCTCCCCTGTAAGGCTGGTTTCACATTACGATTTTGTGAAATCCGACGCTGTCCGATATAAATCGGACAGCATCGGATCCGAAATTGCCCCCATGTAATCCTATGGGGATCGGACCGATTCTGATATGCACTAAATGGCATCCGAATTGCGTCCGATCCGATTTTTTCCGATTTCTTTCCGGTGCAAAAATCGGAGACTGCTCCGAATTTTGCATCCGAATCAAAAATCGGATAGAATCGGATCTGACAGAACGGATGGCAATTTAGCCAAATCCGATCCAATTCGTCGTTTTTAGATTAGATTAGATAAACTTTATTGATCCCGGAGGAAATTACAGTATTACAGCAGCAGAACAAAGATCAAGAACATTACACACTTTACAAAATAAGTCTATATGGACAGCAGATGTGGGTAGACTGGTACATGTACCTCCCCTATTCCCCCCATACACTTAGAACTTCACTTAGTCTTGGGATGCTTTACACTTATACATTTGTTAAACATGCCCACAGCTGTTGGAGCAAACGATTTTCTGTATCTTTCCTTTTTACACATTAGTTGGATTAGACGCTTGCTGAATGTGCAATTTTGCTTCGCAAACCGTTCATTGTGCGGGTGTGTATTGTTGCTCATTATAGCCTTGCATTTCTTATTAATTCTATCCTCTAATACCACCTCGAAAGTCCTAAGTTGTAGACCCACCGCCGCACTAGCCTTCTTGATAAGTTTATTCAGCTTATTAGCGTCAGCTGTGCGCACACTACTACCCCAGCATATTATTGCAGCAAAGATTGCACTCGCCACAATAGATTGGTAGAACATTTCAAGCATTTTGCTACACACATTAAAAGACCTTAACTTCCTTAGGAAGTAAAGTCTACTCATCCCTTTCTTGCAAACCTTCTCCATATGGCACCTCCAATCAAGCTTGCTGTCCAGGTGAACCCCCAAATATTTGAAATTCTCCACCATCTCCACATCCTGACCATCAATAGTGATAGGTAAGCAATCCTTCATGCACCTTCCATAACTCAACACCAACTCCCTGGTTTTCTTTACTTTGAGTTCTAAATGGTTAGCCTGGCACCAGTCAACAAAGTCCGAGACCACCCTTCTGTATTCCTCCTCCCCCCGACCTCTCTCAATACCTCCGACTATCACTGAGTCATCAGAGTACTTCTGAAGGTGACAAAGGTCTGATTTATTCTGAAAATCAGCTGTGTATAACGTAAAAAGGAATGGCGACAGCACCGTTCCCTGAGGGGCTCCAACACTGCTCCGAACACTATCCGATACGGCCACCCCAACCTTACGAACTGTGGCCTGTCCAACAGGTAATCAATTATCAAATTCACTAGTCCCTCATCAACCGCCATTTCAACCAGCTTTTTACGTAATAATAGTGGCTGTAAGGTGTTGAATGCACTGGAGAAATCGAAGAACATGGCACGCACAGTGGTTCCATCATTGTCCAAAAAGGAATGTACTGTTTGTAGCAGATACACTACAGCATCGTCCACCCCCAGACTCTGCCGATACGCAAACTGAAGAGGGTTCGTAAAAGCAGACACCCTCGGACACAAGTAGGCAAGTACAATTCTCTCCAAGGACTTCATCGCATGCGATGTTAAGGCCACCAGTCTATAGTCATTATGGGAGCTCGGGAAGGTAGTCTTGGGAACCGGCACCAGGCAAGAAGTCTTCCATAGAACTGGTACTCTCTGTGATTGTAAGCTCCAGTTAAACAGGTGCTGGAAGACAGTGCACAACTGATTTGCACACACTCTGAGGACACGTGGACAGATACCATCAGGCCCTGCTGCTTTACCAATGACCAGCTTACTAAACTGTTCCCTCACATCATTTTCAGAGATCAAGAAAGTCTCTAACTTCCTCCCCCCAGTTGATATTGCTTGTCGCTCCCCGGCCCTCTCCCTGTTGACATCGCACATTTATTGTTGAATCTGTTGAAAAACTCATTCATTTCATTAGCCATGATCAGCCCCCCACCCCCTGATCTGACCTTGCCTTAAACCCAGTCAATAGCTTCATTCCAGCCCACACTTCTCTGGAGTTGTGTGACAATTTATTTTCCAATTTAATTCTGAATGCTTCACGGGCAATCTTAATTTTCCCCTTTAAGTCTCTCTGTACAATTTTCATTTCCTCCTTGTCTTTCCTTTCAAAAGCTTTTTTTTCCTGTTTAAGGCTGCCTTCACACTTGCAGATGCATCTGCAGCGTTTTGCAGATGCATCTGCAAGTATCAGCATGCAGACCGCGGTGCCTATGTTTATAATGGGGCGCACCGCGGTCTGAAAGCTCTCATTCATTCCTGTATGTGAAGCGTCCGCAGGCGGATGCCTGCTTACAGATCACACACTCCCGCCCGCACCATGGACGCGAGATGTTGCGTCCATGGTGCGGGCAGGAGTGTGTGATCTGTAAGCAGGCATCCGCCTGCGGACGCTTCACATACAGGAATGAATGAGAGCTTTCAGACCGCGGCCGCGGTCTGCATGCTGATACTTGCAGATGCATCTGCAAAACGCTGCAGATGCATCTGCAAGTGTGAAGCCAGCCTAATAGATGTTTCAATTCTTTTGTAATCCAAGGCTTATTGTTTGCAAAACACCGAATCTCATGAAAAGGTACAATATTGTCAGTACAAAAGTTCAAGTAATCAGTAACTCTCCCGGTAACCTCATTAACATCATCATTAGGTTCCCTGGCACATAACACCTCCCAGTCTGTGCAATCAAAGCAGTCTTGTAAACCCCTTCTCTGCTGCCGGAGACCACTTCCTTATCAGTTTAATTGTCGCTGGTTGTTTGCAGACAACTGGTTGATAGGCTGGAGACAATAGTATGAGGTTGTGGTCAGATTTCCCAAGGGGGGGCAATGCAGATGATGAGTAAGCATCCTTAACACTGGCATAGAGGAGATCCAATATATAATTGTCCCGTGTAGAACATTTGACATATTGATAGAACTTTGGTAATGAGATCTTGGCTCGATTAAAATCCCCAGAAATGACAGTTAGAGAGTTAGGGTTTTTCGTCTGAAGCCGGGCAATCACCCCAGACAATACTTCCCCAGCTGCCTCTGGATTTTTAACATAGGGCCCTATGGAGCAGGGTCTGAGGAAACATCTGATGTCTCCTCGAACCGGATTTTAGTGCACTGAGCATGCTCAGTACAGTAAAACTGCTCCTAACCATCTAATTTCACTTCCGCAATGTATATACATACATTGCGGAAGTAAAATTAAGTAAAGCAGGGGTTAAAAATAAAGAATATGTATGCTCACCTGTCCATGAGTGCCCCAGCATCTCCACCACCTCCTGCCTGTAGGACCTGTCATGATGTCACAGTCACATGAACGGTTATCGCGGTAACCAGTCATGTGACTGTGACATCATGCGAGGTCCTGGGATCAGAAGATAAAGCTGGAGACGCCGGGGGACTCGTGCACAGGTGAGAATAAAGATGTTTTTTTATTTTTTAGTCCGGAGGAGAGGGGAGAAGAGGGGGAACCAGTACCAGAGGAGAAGCGGGGAGTATTGGGGGAGAACAGTAAAACACAGGGGAAACACGGGAGAAGCGGGGAGTAGCGGGGGAGAACAGTAAACGCAAAGGAAACACAGGGGAGAAGCGGAAGTACCGGGGGAGAACAGTAAAACACAGGGGAAACACAGGGGAGAAGTGGGAGTACCGGGGAGAAGCGGGGAGTACCGGGGAGAAACAGCAAAACACAGGGGAAACACAGGGGAGAAGCGGGAGTACCGGGGGAAAGCGGAGAGTACCGGGGAAGAACAGTAAAACTCAGGAGAGAAGCGGGAGTACCGGGGGGGGAGAGCAGGGGAGAACAGGTGACGGACAGGTGACAGGAGGCAGAGAGGAGCGAGATGACAGGAGGAGCCGGCCAAACTGATCCTGCAAAATGTTGGAATCGGATACCTATTTGGCATCCGATTGCAGGGATCAGTTTGGATCCGATGCTGTCCGATTTATATCGAACAGCGTCAGATTGCAAAAAATCGTAGTGTGAAACCAGCCTAACCCAACATATGAATATCTATATTAACCCATGGGACAGTTAACCCCCATAATTATACTGGTGCAAGATTAAAATCAAATAGCCACAAGATCCACCGGACCAGGTGATCCTTTGATATACACTTGCACACATGCCTACGCCATGCACACAAACGCCAGTGTGAAACCAGCCTTGGATGGCTGTCCGGTGCCTGCAAAATCAGCTGCTTTAGCCAATAATATTAGAAGGTGTGATCTCTCTTTCCACTTGTGCATTTTCATTCATCGTATCCTGCATTCCCCCAGTGTATGTACTTATTTGCACGTCTCCTATTTATGTGCCATCTTCTCTTAATCATGAGGAAGAGCTAGTCTACCTCCCGGAACATCCCCCAGCCCCAAAGCTATGGTTCAAATCAGAGTTCCCAAACCTTTCTTACCTTGATAGTCACATTCAGCTTTGAGAGATGGTCACAAGCTACATTCAGCTCCCCCCCCCAGTAGTGACACCCAGAGCCCCCATTACTAGTATAATAGCAGCCAAAGCTTTTCAGCTGAAATCACACTGATGGAGTACACCAGGATCCAAGGGTTCTTACCTTACCCCCCTCCAGATCTGCTCTTCTATGAGAGACTTCACAGAAACGTCACCATCTGGAGACCTGCTCTTCTTAGCTGTTTGCTAGACCTGGTGCTAATGCATCAAGCTGGAATATAGCCACGAATCACACATCATGGGCTCACAAGCCACAGGTTGGTGAACCCCGGTCTAGATCTTTGTCTGCACTTTCATTGCCACCTTGTGACACACATAGCACTTACTGTACTCACAGAAACCAGAAAAAAACCCTGAAAAACATTACAGCACTCGGCAGCATGAGGGTTTTTTTTGCACCTAGGGCAGACCGCTAATGACCACTGACTATCAACATGAAGATCCAGTCCCTCTTCAATATTCCCCTTCCTAGAAGCCTTAGAATTGTTTATGCGATACAATTCGAGACTAGCCTTGTGATGCTTTTATACTCACCCACCCCTAACCCACAAGTATGCAGTCACAATGCAATGCACATTGGAAAAGTGTAAACACTTGCACTGTACAACATGCTCATCTGACGCTGAAGCAAAGGTTGATTTGCCAGGCTTCCTCGGAGGAGTGTGATGACTGCAGCAGGTAGTCAGTCCACCGCTCATCTAGCCTGAGTCAGACACAGCCGCTCCTCAGAGGAAGCCGGATCTGTCATCACCTGGCTCAAAATTCTCAACCTAGTGCAGAGGAGAGGAGGAGGAGGAGCACTGCTTGTTGTCTGCCTTCCTCTTCTGCTGACTGCCTGTGGATACTGAACCTGTCCCCTTCAATGATAGATGCTAGACCAGCCATGGGCTGTGTAGGGGACTAAAAACACAAGCAAAATATTTTTTCCTCTGCTAGCTGAGTCGCCCCCCCTGCAACCTGCCACCCTAGGCGCTGAACCTCCTGTGTGTAGTGAAAATCCTGCCCTGGTCACCGCTAGCAGCTGCTTATCTCTAGAGAGAATAAAAAGGATTGAGCATAAAAAATTCATCATGTCCGATTCTTCTACCTCCCACATCATGCCTGGAGAGAGTCAAGAGCAGACTATACACTCCGAATGGTTAGCAGAGCTTCTAGAAACCAATGGGGTCAATACACTTTAATGTAACTAAAATCACAACTATATTGTGCCTATTATTTACTGTAGATAGTGTTAATATATTTAATGGTTTGAAAACATATTGTCATCATGGACGTGGCCCTTATTCCCACTGATGCTCACTTCCAATTTATATTTCTATAGAAACATTTACCTAGAACTATTTCTTTTATACATTTAGCCAAAGCCAGAAGTGGATTTATAGAGACTGGGAAATACATAGGAAGGTCTTCTCCTGATGGATCCCCAGAAGATGCTGTGACAGCTCACTTATCTGATTTATCTGAACATACCTATTGGGTCTGGGAACCCTGTATGTCACATCCCCACATCCAAGCTTCTATTCTGATGGAGTACCAGCAGTTATTTTGCATAATGTGAAGTCTTTTTTCTATCCTGAATACTGACATGTCGAAGCCTTGAATATTAACAACATTTATCTCCTAATAAGTTCCAATGCGTGTTTTTCCCTCAGCCGTCTCATGAATAATTTCTAGGGCTCTCAGGGCGGATCTTTTAACAGAAGTATGATTAAATAATACATATGAAAAAGACAATGATTCTCTGCATTAAGACCACACTTGAGCACCGGCTGACTCTTAAATATGCATTAGCTGAATGGATAATATAACCAGAGTACAGGAAATAAATGCATATGACAAATGTAAAGAATCCATTATCTTTCACAGTGAATTTTTCAAAGATCTTTATACTTACGCCTAAATGATCTGTCTTAGACTTATGTATTGTCTACCGATGGCACTATATTATGGAGTAGGTAAGCTGTGGCTAATTTAGCACCATGTTGGTGTGGAGTCAGCACAATGTCACAATTCGGCAGTCGCTCAATCTGACCCATTTTGTGACAACAAACCTTTTCTGGACACAGAACAATCATTTTTGACTAAGTTCCCACCTGGGTTGTGGAGTCAGCCAAACATCCAACTCCTACTCCACCAAAATGAACACCAACTCCGACTCTGACTCCAACTCTTCAATTTCCCTCAATCCGTCTCCAACTCCACCAAAATAGACGTCATCTCCAACTCCACACCCAGGGCTGTGAAGTCAGTAATCCAACATCCCACTCCTCAATTTCCCTCAATACGACCCCAACTCCACCCAAAATGGACACTGACTCCGACTCCACAGCTCTGGTTGTCACAATGAGTATTTTGTTAATTTCTGCCCTTAATAGAGAAATTCGGGTACCGTGCTCATATTTTTCACTGCATTTCTTCACGTGTGTTTTTATCTTATTTTTTCCTTTTTGGGGTTGGGTATGTTGTGTTTTACATACCACTGTTCTGCTTTGGAAACCCCCTTCCTTAGCTTTGATAAAACTTTATTGATAGGCAAATTACCAAATAATGATGGAAACCAGATTTATATCCCATACACTTTACTTATAATATTCAGCAGAATAAAATCACCAAATACTCATCCTGGGAGTTAAGGCCGGCTTCACACCACGGTTTTCTGCTGTCAGATTCTGTCCGGTGTTTTGCAGGATGCACAAGACAGAACCTGACAGCACAGGATGACCAGAAACTTGGGGCAGATATGCCAACCGATCCTGTTTTTTCCAGGATTCGGTTCTGTTCGTTCCTACTGCTGTCCGTGGTGATGAAATCTCAGCTAGTGTGTGCTGTGCAGCTGTCTATGGTGCTGAACGTTCAGCCTGTGTGAGCAGTGATGCTCTCCATGGTGCTGAACATTCAGCGGTGGCATGCTGCTGCTGCTGTTTTCCATGGTGCTGAATGAGCGCGGCAGCATTTCAGAGCCGGCGCTGTTCTGTAAATGGCATCCGGGAAGAGATCCGATTTTTTGCCGGATCCGGGTGATCCGGCGCCCATAGACTCCCATGTTATGGGCGCTAGATCGCCTAGGATCCTGGAGGATCCGATTTTGTCTTGCATCGAAGACGAAAAATGATGCTGGCTCCAATTTTGTATCTGATGCAAAACCAGACAAAAATCGGATCAGGGACAAAATACAGCAAACCGGATGGCCAAATAGCATCAATCTGGCATCATAGGGATACATGGGGGCAAAACCTGATCAGGTTCGGTCCGGTTCAATCTGGACCGGACCTGAAAGCAGAAAACTGTGGTGTGAAGCCAGCCTAAGGGTGAGTGCCCTCGATCAGTTTTATCAGTGTTTTTGATGCAGCGTGTTTTTGCTTTGTCCCAGCGTTGTGTTGCACAGTACCTGCACAGTGGATGGATTTATAGAATCTTATACCCACTGCGCTTCTTTTTCATGCAGCGTAAACTGACATGTGACGCAGCTTCCCAAACACTGTATGTCAATTTATGCTTGCAGAGGCACAAGTGTTCTCAGCGTATCAGCGGGAGAACACTGCGAAAAGCCACTGCACCCAGAATCCTGATCATGGGCATGGACGCTGCATTCTTGTACAGAGATCACTTTAGTATCCACAAGAGGAATGACACTCCATCTAGAATGCAGGCAATCCTGATCGTGGGCATGTACTCGTTTTCTTGATTGTGGATCACAAAATTTGTTAGAAGCACATTTTTATAGCTGTCTATAACCGGGAAAAAGATGAGCCTGTGGCGAGCATACCGATAACTTGGTAGAGATGAGCCAGTGGCGAGCATACCGATAACTTGGTAGAGATGAGCCAGTGGCGAGCATACTGATAACTTGGTAGAGATGAGCCTGTGGCGAGCATACTGATAACTTGGTAGAGATGAGCCTGTGGCGAGCATACTGATAACTTGGTAGAGATGAGCCTGTGGCGAGCATACTGATAACTTGGTAGAGATGAGCCTGTGGCGAGCATACAGATAACTTGGTAGAGATGAGCCAGTGGTGAGCATACCGATAACTTGGTAGAGATGAGCCAGTGGCGAGCATACCGATAACTTGGTAGAGATGAGCCGAGTGTTGGTGGGGTTTGAGTCGAATTTCCTGCAATTTGTGGTGTCTTGAGAATTCATTCGATTTGCAGTTCACACAAAAGCCTTGCTCAGCACCATTTCTCACACTGCTGAATCAAGAGCGGGATAAAATCAGTTTTTCATTGCTGTACTCTCCAGCTATGACCTTTATGGGATTATTTATCACACCTTGTACAGTGGTGGCCATCACAGATCAGAGGGTTCTAGTGGAGCACAGTAACGCAGAGTTGTTCTCCATCTCCAGCATCACCATCTAAGTCACTCGCTCCTTTAGAATGTTAGCTCTTAAGGGTATGTCACACGCGTCAATATCGCCTGCACGATCTCGGCTGCACGTGACGTTGCAGCGATATTGACGCGTGTGACATACTGAATCAACCAGCGATAAATCGCTGGTTGATAATCGCCAGGTTTTAGAATCTGTCCTAAAACCTGGCGATGGTCGCCCGGGGTACACGCAGCATCGCTGCGTGTGACACCGGGAGTAGCGATATTCCAGCTCCCAGCACCTCTCACAAGCGCTGGGAGCTGGTCTCCAAGGTAAACTGCGGGTATCTAGGCAGCGCGCGCTGCCTAGATACCCGACGTGTACCTTAGTTACCAGCCTCCTCCGCTCACCGGCTGGTATCTAAGGTACACAGCGGGTAACTAGGATTCCCTAGTTACCCGCTGTGTACCTTAGATACCAGCCGGTGAGCGGAGGAGGCTGGTAACTAAGGTACACATCGGGTATCTAGGCAGCGCGCGCTGCCTAGATACCCGCAGTTTACCTTGGAGACCAGCCTGCTGCCGCTTCCAGCAGGCTGGCAGCGGGAGCAAGACATCGTGGAAACGATATTTAAATCGTTTCCACGATGTCTCTGGTCCATTGATCGCTGGTGAGTCTGTCTGTGTGACAGCTCACCAGCGATCAGCCGTCAATGTCGTCAGCAATCATCTCACTGACGACATTGACGCGTGTGACACCCCCTTCATGGTCAGCAGGGTCCTTTCTCTTTCTCTCACTTGTCTCCCCTGCAATGTATTTTCTGAACAATTACAAGCTTTCCAGTATTGACATTCGCCGCAAATTGAATGTTTAGGTAAATTGGTGAATCTGAATTTCAAAATATCTACCCATCTCTATCTATAACTTGGCAAATATGGCATCTTGTCACGGATTCAGAACCCACCACCAGCAATGCAACTCTGGTTCTTATTGTGAGCTTCTTGATTTAAACTAAATCTGCAATAGATCTCTTTAGGGCGGAGACACACTACGCGAGATGCATGCGAGATACACGCACAAGTCACACATGACTCACCTGGAACGACCGCCGACTCTCTGAACTGGATGTAGTGTTGAGCTGTATAGATAGACAAACAGCTGATGTCCTGCCGTTCAAATGGCCACTTTGCACACACCAACTTATCTGTCCAACTTCTGAACAACTTACTGGTTGCAGTGAAATCATGGACACATTGCTCCATTTTGTGGCCGTGTATAAATGTAACAATGTGTCCATGATTTCACTGCAACCAGTGAGTTGTTCAGAAGTTGGACAGATAAGTTGGAGTGTGTAAAGTGGCCCAAAGAGTCGGTGGCCATTCCGGGTGAGTCATGCGAGACTTGTGCAAGTATTTTGCATGCATCTCGCATAGTGTGTCTCTACCCTTAGAAGAATTGGCTTGGCTTTGGGGGCATAAGACACTTAATAGCTGGAACATCTATGATGCCAAGAAGTAAATCATGACCATGGTGAGGTATCATCCAAAGATGAACAATATCACCAATGCAGGAAATAAATACACTCTTGTTTTATTGCATTCAAATCATAAGACCATGAGCAACACATTTAAGACAAATTACCGTATATACTCGTGTATAAGCCGACCCGTGTATAAGCCGATCCCCCTACTTTTGCCCCAAAAATCTGGAAAAACATATTGACTCGTGTATAAGGCGAGGGTGGACCCCAGCACAGGTATACAGCCCCCAGCAGTGTGGTATACAGGCCCCCCCCAGTGGTATACAGGCCTCCCCAGTGGTAGTATACAGCAGCCCCAGTGGTAGTATACAGCATCCCCAGCAGCCCCAGTGGTAGTATACAGCATCCCCAGCAGCCCCAGTGGTAGTATACAGCATCCCCAGCAGCCCCAGTGGTAGTATATAGAAGCCCCAGTTGTAGTATACAGCAGCCCCAGTGGTAGTATACAGCATCCCCAGCAGCCCCAGTGGTAGTATACAGCATCCCCATCAGCCCCAGTGGTAGTATACAGCATCCCCAGCAGCCCCAGTGGTAGTATACAGCAGCCCCAGCAGCCCCAGTGGTAGTATACAGCAGCCCCAGCAGCCCCAGTGGTAGTATACAGCAACCCCCGCTGCCCCAGTGGTAGTATACAGCAGCCCCGGCAGCCCCAGTGGTAGTATACAGCAGCCCCAGTAATCCAGGCCCCCCCCCAGCCTTGCTCCGGTCACCTGTAAAGCAAAATATACTTATCACTGTCCCGCTGCCGTCCGCGCCCGCATCTGCCGACATGCGATCCTCCATCTTCATGCTGCTTCTTCCGACTTCCTGTGTTCGGCGCCGGCAATGACGTCATTGCCTGCGACGAACACAGGAAACAGGAAGAAGACGCATGAAGATGGAGGATCGGGGATGTCGGCAGCGGCGGGCGCAGACGGCAGCGGGACAGTGATAAGTATATTTTGCTTTACAGGTGACCGGAGCAAGGCTGGGGGGGCCCTGGATTACTGGGGCTGCTGTATACTCATAGGGACCGTCACTGACTCGCGTATAAGCCGAGGGGGATACTTTTCAGCCCAATTTTTGGGCTGAAAAACTCAGCTTATACGCGAGTATATATGGTACTTCTTTTCCTACCGTAGTATTTCATGTTTGTGTTTGTCATAATTGTCCAGAGTTACCACCAAAAAGAACAAAAAATGAGCATAAATTATAAAAAATGTTACACATTTACACAAAAAATATTTCACATGGATTTATGAGATTTTATGTAAAATGAACGGACATTTGGGGATAGCAGATTCATGCATTTTTTATATAAAATGAAAGTGCATTTGGAGACAGCTTGCTACACACTGAAATTATAGGACTATGAACTCTTGACACTTCTGTGAACTGTCTCACTTAGAACTCTGCTCTCCACAACTTAACTAAGTATTTTCAGGTCTCCATGGGTTGTTAACCATCTACCTAATACAATTGGTTCCGCTTATCTTAGAAATCTGGCCTCTCTGTCCCTGCTCCTCCACCTCTCCCTACCCGACTCTGCTTTGCGTCACCTGTCATATCCACCAGAGCATATAACACTGTTTTGCCTTTTTTTTCTTTTTCTATTGCTTATGTATAAATGTATGTGTCTTCAGAATTTGTGTCATTATCAGCCTGAAGAAGGGGCCGCAGCGTCCCGAAAGCTTGCTATGTTTACCATCTCTTCAGTTAGCTATTAAAAGGTATCAACCACTGAGGACTCTCAGATTGCAATATATTTATCCTCTAAAAAATGTTACTTCATTTTACCCCAAATTCCCCCTTCCCGCCTGCTCATACATACAGCAGCACTCTCTATTACAACTGAGGTTTAGCTGTGTGCATTCTGGATAAAGAAAATAGTCAAAAATGATTGAAAAAGCCACGAACAACACTAAATTGTGTGTCTAATGAATTTCATGTACCAGCACAGTTATCTGCTGAGATTTTAGTATCACGGCTAAAAACACTAAAAGCCTGACCAACTGTGCATAAATGCTTGGACCTCATTCACACTTCAGTATTTTCATGAGCATGTGTTTGACAGTAGACACATTTGTACCAGTTGTTATTTTACAGGTTTTGTCTGTCATGTCAAAGTGTCTTGAAAGGGAAGTGTCTGCACAATGTCAGGTGGCTGCTAGGTAAGAAGTGAGTATAAATAAGCAAATAAAAGTCTGTTGTAGTTGCTATAAAATATATATCAGTCAGACCTTCCACCCCCCACGTCTGTTGAAAGCCGCCACTATGTAGCCATGTAATCATTTCATTCATCAAGCCAGGCTCTTACACGAAAATCCTCCAGGCTCCTTCCCACATGGTAAGATTAAAGCTGCCTGTGCTGGGGCCCGTCCATGAGGCTGTCAGCACCACATATCCTCTATTTGGAGAACACAGAGTCACAACAATAATCGCTCATGATTCCTCCAGCCATCACCTCTGCTCGCTGAGCACAGTTCAGCTTGGACGTTTGGCTTTTTTGGGGTTTCCAATTATAACAAACCAAAAACCTCATATATTTAACAATGTACATCTGTATATTTAGAAATATATTTCTCAAAAATAGAAATGTTAGTTATAATGAATTGCTCTCCTCCTAGACGTGATACACCGAGGCTGCACCATAAAGCCGTAGGCACTTAATAAGCCGCCATATGGTGTTCAATATGGCACCATATTTCTGAGATTTATAGGAGAACACATACTTATTGCCAGATTCTATGTTACTGACAGACATGAATGTTTCGGTTTGCCTTACATTGTTGCATATGCCATTTAGGAGTCTACAATGCTTGGTGATCCCGATATGTGCTGATTCCTGTGAATACTTTTGTAAAAAACAGATTAAGAAATTAGTGATCTGTGGCATGTGGTAAGGGAGGTCTGGGGTTGACAGCCCAAGGACGTGTAAGCCATTACAGAGCTTTTCCACGACTAATGTGACCCCTTTTATTTGTCCTTACTATTCCTGATGGCCACTTTACACGTCCAGATATCGTCGTCCAACTTCGACAAAAAGTCACGTGGTTCGTGCGTTGGCCCCGATATCGTTCGTGCGTTGTATGGTGTAAATGTGCAATGCGACGCAAGAACGATGCCAAACCGATATCGGGGAAGAATCGTGTAGGTTCTCACTCTGCCCGATATTGGCTGGACGATTTGGCAGGATCGTTCTGTATGACAGCCCAACACCGACTTGGAGAGCAACTTCCCCTATTCACTCCCATGTTAAATGGTCGTTCCTGGGTCGCGCGTACAAGGGGGTGTACACATCGCAGTTGTGTTGCCTGCCGATATCGCCTTGTGTAACATCTCCTATGCGATCTTGGATTTCAGCCAAAAAAGTGCGCGCTCCCGTGCCGTTGTATCCAATATCGAAACGATGTTGGGACATGTAAAGTGGCCATAACACATATACTTCTGCTACCTACCCTGCTCCTGTGAGCTGATCCCTCCTATATTCCTTTGTTCATGATCTGGCTGTGTAACTTCCAGTCTGGGGACCAGAATCGGACAAACTGAGCAGTGCCCGTCACTAGTGGGGGTGAGGCTGCCTCTGTGAGTGACAGCAGTCTGGGCACGCCTGCCAGATCACACGTCACTCTACTCTAAGTCTGGTTATTGTGCGGCTCTTTCATTTGACAAGTGCTGCAATGTGACAATCATTAGTATATCATAGGCCCTGTGATATATTATCCATCTAATGATTGTCACATTCCAAGAGCAAGGTAGGTAGCCGAAGTATATTAGGAAATTATTACGGTACTTAGGAATAGTCAGGACAAATAAAAATGGAATTATATTATTAGTGGAAAACCCTTTAAAAAACTCCCAAGGTGTTACAAAAGGGTCCTTGGATATAGTAAAGTTGACGATACACTTTATTCATCTGACAGCCATCTCAACTGGCAATCCTATATATAGGAGCGCTCACTCGGCTGAGCACTCTCCTGTTCTGTATGATCCATCAACCAGCAGCTTATCTCAAAATGTTAATGCGATCAGCAGTCCAAAATCAGACTTAAGGTACCGTTACACGCTTTAAAGTCGTAACAATCTCACCAAAGATCTCACGGGAGCGCGCTCGTGACAACATCGGTAATTGATCGTTGGTGAGATGTCACACGTATGGATATCATTCACGACGCACCAACGATGTGGCAACCAGCTATCGTTCGCACAACCCAGCGAACGATACTTGTTCAATGTTGTGAATAGGGGAAGTCGTTAACAATATCGTTGTCGCGGTGTCGCACAGAACGATGTAGCAGGTTGAATGAACGACGAACGACAGATTTATGAACATGTTCATAAATCTGTGATCAGCGATCCAACAATTTATCGTGGTCGTATTTCAGTGTCACATGCAACTACGTCCTAACGATGTTGTTTGAATGACTCCAAACCCGTGATGTTTCAGCGATATCGTTAAAGGGAACCAACCACCTCAGATCACCCTAATACACAGTTAGTACATGTCCCTGCACCCTAAGGATACCTTTCCAGCACTGTTTTTGTGTAAAATCTTGCATTAGTATAACTGATATAAAGAGTTTATAAACTTACTAGCCTGGTGACTTTTGGGCGTATCCCTCCTTCTGTTATACTTCAGGGCTGTGCATTGCATGTCTGCGCTCCCCCTCCCTCCGTGCCTGCTGCCCTGCCCTGATGGGTGTGATCGTTATCTCCTCTGCACAGAGGGAGGGGGAGCACAGCCATGCAATGCACAGCCCTGAAGTATAGCAGAAGGAGGGATACGCCCAGATGTCTCCAGGCTAGTAAGTTTATAAACTCTTTATATGAGTTATACTAATGCAAGATTTTACACAAAAACAGTGCTGGAAAGGTATCCTTAGGGTGCAGGTACATGTACTAACTGTGTATTAGGGTGATCTGAGGTGGTTGGTTCCTTTTAAGGATATTGTACCGTGTAACAGGGCCTTTACATGAAGAAACATATCTCTCAACAATCAGTTGGCCAGCACCCCATACACCGTTTAAGGGGTTTTCCCACAAACAAACTTTAATTTAAGTTGATTTTAATCTGTAGATCTTGGAATAATAATAAATTTCACAATTGGATATTCCTGTGCCGAGATAATCTTATATATGTGCCCCTGCTATGTACTGTGTAATGGATGTGTCTGACCATACAGGGGCATGGTCTGATCACACCACATCTCCTGTGCTGAGATAATCTTATATATGTGTCCCAGCTATGTACTGTGTAATGGATGTGTCTGACTGTACAGGGATATGGTCTGATCATACCACATCTCCTGTACTGAGATAATCTTAAATACGTGTCCCTGCTATGTACTGTGTAATGGATGTGTCTGACCGTACAAGAACATGGTCTGATCATACCACATCTCCTGTGCTGAGATAATCTTATATACAGTATGTGTCCCTGCTTTGTACTGCGTAATGGCCGTGTCTGGCCGTGCATGGAGCATGTTTTGATCCTGGCAGGTGAGGACACAAGAGTATACAGACATTACAGCACAGGGATTGCAAATAATTCTTTCTTTGAAATAATTTTTTTTTTAAAAACAGGCAGGGAAATGCTTTACCTAAAAAAAAAAGAATGAGCTGTGATCCTGTGCTGTAATATCTTTATACTCTTTTGCGCCCTTCCCTGCCCAGGATCAAATTATGCTCCTTGCCCGGTCAGATATGGCCATTACACAGTACACAGCAGGGACACATATATAAGATTATCTCCTAACAGGAGATGTGGTATGATCAGACCATGTCCCTGTATGGTCAGACACCGCCATTACACAGTACATAGCAGGGACACATATATAAGATTATCTCACAACAGGAGATGTGGTATGATCAGACCATAAACCTGTATGGTCAGATATCGCTATTACATAGTACACAGCAGGGACGCATATATAAGATTATCTCAGCACAGGAGATGTGGTATGATCAAACAATGTCCTTGTTCAGTCAAACACATCCATTACACAGTACAGAGCAGGGACACATATATAAGATTATTTAAGCACAGGAGATGTGGTATGATCAGACCATAAACCTGTAGTCAGATACATCCATTACACAGTACAGAGCAGGGACACATATATAAGATTATCTCCGCACAGGAGATGTGGTATGATCAGACCATGTCCCTGTACAGTCAGACACATCCATTACACAGTACAGAGCAGGGACACATACTGTATATAAGATTATCTCAGCACAGGAGATGTGGCATGATCAGACCATAACCCTGTATAGTCAGACACTGCCATTACACATTACATAGCAGGGACACATACCATATAGAAGATTATCTCAGCACAGGAGATGTGGTATGATCAGACCATAACCCTGTACGGTCAGACACCATCATTACACAGTACATAGCAGGGACACATACCATATATAAGATTATCTCAGCACAGGAGATGTGGTATGATCAGACCATAACCCTGTACGGTCAGACACCATCATTACACAGTACATAGCAGGGACACATACCATATATAAGATTATCTCAGCACAGGAGATGTGGTATGATTCTTGTGTCTTGTGCACATGTTGCTTTCTTTTTTATTTGCGCATTTTGGTGCAGAAAAAATCTGCAGCATGTTAATTGTTAAGGCATTTTTTTCACGATAACCCATGTGTTTTTATAAAGAAAATGCACCAACTCCGCACCAACAAACACACTGTGTGCACAGATCTGCGTTTTTACAGTGTTTTTCATGATTACAATGGAGTTAGGGTGCTTTCACATTTGCGTTCCCCTCCGTAAGCGTAGCACCGCCAGCCCCTATCTTTATAATGGGAGCGCACGGTGCTGCGCTTGACTGCGCATGACCGTGCGCATATGGGAGTTAATGGGTGTGCACGGTCATTCGCAGTCAAGCGCAGCACCGTGCGCTCCCATTATAAAGATAGGGGCTGGCGGTGCTGCGCTCACATTGCGGCTCCCCTCCGCAGAACGCTGCAGAGGGGAACGCAAATGTGAAAGAAGCCTTAATGGGTAAAAACCTCTGTAAAATGCAGATCTGTGCACACAATGCGTTTTCCGGTGCGGATTGGTGCGTTTTCTTTTCCGTTTGGTTTATTAAATGTAGTGAGATGAATTCTTGTGACCAGAAGTGAAATTCTCTCTTTCTCTCTCTCAAACGCACCCTGGCAATTCTTACAGCGTTTTTCACTAACTCAAGTGAATGAAAAAAAATGCAAGTAAAAACATAACATATTTTTGCTGCGATCCGGCCAATCCGGCACTTGTGGCAACAGAAAATACCCGCAGCTAAACTGCAAGTGCCGCTCATATCCACAAGTCCCATAGGGAATGAAATGGGCTGAATGTAGGTTTGCCGCAAGTGATCCGTTACGAGGCAGATGCAACAAAACCACCTGAGTTGCCGCGAATGGTGAAAGCAGCCTTAGGGTCCTTTCACATCATCATTTTGCGCTGATCGCGGCAGTTGCGGTGAAAAAACGCAACTGCCGCGATTACTGTATAACTGCCACGATCGTGGCACACTTGCGGCAAGCCCCATGCAATGTCTATGGGGCTTGCGGTAAGTGTGCGGCAGGTGCGGTTTCGGCACTTGCGGCAGGTGCGCCCGCGAAAAAAACGCGGTATGCCGCGTTTTTTTCCCGGCCACACCTGCCGCAAGTGCCGATACCGCACTTGCCGCACCTGCCACAAGCCCCATAGACATTGTATGGGGCTTTCCGCAAGTGAACCGCAAATGCGGCCGTTATGCGGTAAACGCAGCAGATGCGTTTTTTTTTCACCGCAACTGCCGCGATCAGCGAAAAACGCTGATGTGAAAGCAGCCTTACGTGGGTTTTTTCCAGTTTTCCTGTCTCCTATCAGACTTTAGAAATTGACTGATAGGTTAATTGTCTTTCCATAAATTGACCCTACTACATGAGTGGTTCCAGTTAGGTCCCCAGCTCCGCTCCTTGGTAGGACAGCGGCTGAAGTTGGACAGACGGATTCATTTAGAAACATGGACCCTTCTAGCTGGTCGGTGTTTTACATTCTCCAATATGTTCCGCCCCATTCTCTAATCCACAGTACAGCGTGTAATAGGGCGCAGCACCTCTCACCCATGCTCCAGTTGGCACTAACGCATGCACCCGTCTGTTATTAGATATGGAGAAGGCGTCTTTGTAGAAAACAGAATCAGTTACAGATGCTCAATAATGGACTCTGGAGAGTTCTGTTCCGATCAATTGAATCAACTTGACACAGATGAAGATTTTCTTTGTGTGTTTTTTTTTTTGTCTACCAAAGCAATATGACAGCACCGTGGTGTTTGGGGAGTTAGAGGTAGACAGTCAATACCCTGGCCTTTCTCTATAGCACGCCATGTAGGTCCAACCCCTGCCAGAGGCTTGTGTTTGACTGCTGAATACATCAAATCGAATTTGTCATGGCACATTGCTTTGTCGTTGGTTAAACAAAGGCTTGGCTTGGAAAAAAGAAGCACAAGACACATGGACTTAACCTCAATACATGTCATTTGTATTGAACTTGAAGACTTATCCCCCAATTCGGGGCACTGGAGTACACGTTTTGTGCGTTATTTCTTGCCGTGTTCACCTCTTTCCTTAACCAGTAATCTGGTTACAATACTGTAGATATAGTGAGACATTCATTCATTGAGTACAGCTCAGATCATAATTAGAACTAAGACTAATGATTAAGAAATGGGTTTGATTCTTACCTCCATCACAATTTATAGTGAAAGATTTTGTTCTCACTTTTTGCAAAATAGGTAAATCAATTCTCCCATAGAATCCAGATGACTTGTGAATCAGCAAATCAGGCGAAATATCATCTATTAATATAATATGATATTTCTAATCTGGCTGCTGTTCTTCCATCCCCTTGTACACGGCTGCTGACTCAGATCTGAGTGACTTTGAGGGTTGCACACCAATTAACCCTTGTTAATTCCATTGAACATTTAATTAAATAACATTTTCCTGTGTCTGTTTGTTCTCTGATTTCTTGATTTGTATTAGAAGGAAATCATTCTAAGGTCAAATGAAGGCGTTTTAACTTATGAATCCAAGCGAGTTCTATAAGAAATCATCAATATATATATACATCGGTACTGTAAGGGCCAAGATTTTTTTATGGTCACTGTATGGCTGACCTTTAATACAGTCATGTGCTAATGTCTAACAGACGTTACAACTGAACAACCTATTGGTGGTTAGGTTCCCTTTAAAGGGATCCTGTCACCTCCAAAACGCCTCCTAAGCTATCAAAACATGTCCCAGCACCATCCTATCACTAATCTCACACTCCTTTTGTCTCCTAAAAGCATCCTGTGAAAGTGCATAAAAACGTTTTAATACTCACTCATTAGTGATTATAATTAGCAGGGGCCATATTCTTTAGTCACCAGGGGGTGTTGTTTTGCAGCTCCAGGATCCACCCTCTCTCCGTCTGTGCTACTGTGAAACTGAAACTGAAGGCAGGACTAATGATTTGCATTCTGTGAGTGATAGAGCGAGGGGAGGGCAATGCCTGCACATCACAGCAGAACACACAGAGAGATGGTGGATCCTGGAGCTGCAAAACAGCCCGCGCTGGTGACTAAAGAATATAGCCCCTGCTAATTATAATCACTAATGAGTGAGTATTAAAACGTTTTTATGCACTTTCACAGGATGCTTTTAGGAGACAAAAGGAGTGTGAGATTAGTGATGGGATGCTGCAGGGACATGTTTTGATAGCTTAGGAGGCGTTTTGGAGGTGACAGGACCCCTTTAAAAAAAAAAAATATGAAAGCACTATTAACCCACGCCAGTGCCATTTCAATGACCGGTAGACAAATGCTACAGGGAGAAATTGTTAATTAGCTCCCGGCAGCGGGGCTCTAAATGGAGGCGCCAATCAGTTTCAGAACACTATGAATCTGCAGAATAACCCCATACCTGCAACTTAAAGGGGTTGTCCGGTCTACACTAATAATTCTGCAATGCTCTGTGACTACAGTCTTATCAACCCTCCCAATGTGTGCTGCGAGGATTAAAGGTTTCTAAACTGGGAATGGACCGCAGTTATGCAGTATGCATGTTCCTGGCCAGAGCCTTCAACTAGTGGGCGCAGCTTCACTCAATACAAGGGTATGCGGCAAGGCCGCTACCACCAGACGGCCGCTCCCACTAGTCGGACACACCCGCTCTATACATTTGTATTCAGTGAGGCCACACCCACTAGTCGTGTTATCGGAAACATGCATAACACATAATTATGGTCCATTCCCTGGTTAGAAACCCAATTGTTATAAATATGGATGTTTTTTTCTTTAGAACATTGGCTGACATAATCCATTCAATCCGAAAGATAGTACTGACTCCCTAATCATAAAAGTGACATTGTCTACTAAAGATATGATTGAAGGATATAACTTACAGTCTAGTGTTAAAGGACAGTGATTGCTTCTGGCACCACTTGTATTGCACATTAGATACTAATAAAAATTTGTACTGTTTCATAAATTTGGACCACAGAATCGTTTTTTGCTCTTTTTTCCCCTTGGGAAATTGTTTAATTAAAAAAATAAAGGGAATACTAAAATAGCGCCTAGATTTCAATGAATGAAATATTGCAGTTGCAAATCTTTATTTATTACATAGTGGAATGCGTTGACAATAATAAAACATAAAAATTATCAATGTAAATCAAACTTAATATGCCATGGAGGTCTGGATTGGGAATGATACTCAAAATCAAAGCGTAAAATCAAATTACAGACTGATCCAACTTCAGTGGAAATACCTCAATACAAGGAAATGAGGCTCAGTACAATGTGTGGCCACCTTGTGCCTGTATGACCTCCCTACAATGCCTGGGCATGCTCCTGATGAGGCGTCGGATGTTCTCCTCAGGTATCTCCTCTCAGACCTGGATTTAAAGCATCAGTCAACTCCTGGACAATTTGTGGTTGGTGGATGGAACGAGGTGTGCTTGATTGGATTCTGGTCTGGGGAACAGGCAGGCCTATCCATAGCATCAATGCCTTCATCATGCAGGAAATGCTGGATCACTTCAGCCACATGAGGCCTAGCATTGTTATGCATCAGAAGGAACTCAGGGCCCACTGCACCAATGTATGGTCTCACAATGGGCCTAAGGATCTCATCCTGGTACTAATGGCGGTCAGGGTACCCCTGGCTAGCACATGGAGGTCTGTGCGACCATCCAAAGAAATGCCTACCACTCCTTTACTAACCCACTACCAAATCAGGCATGCTGGAGGATGTTGCAGGCAGCAGAACATTCTCCACAGCGTCTCCAGACTCTGTCTCGTCTCTCACGTTCTCAGTGTGAACCTGCTCTCATCCGTGAAGAACACAGGGCGCCAATGTCGATTCTGCCTATCTTGGTCTTCTCTCTAGCGAATGCCAACCGTCCTGCACGGTGTTGGGCTGTAAGCACAACACCCACTTGTGGACGTTGGACCTTCGTGCCACCCTTATGGAGTCCATATTTGGCAGTTTGAGCAGACACATGGATATTAGTGGTCTGTTGGAGGTCATTTTGCATGTCTCTGGCACTGCTCCTCCTGTTCCTACTTGCACAATAGAGAAGGTATTGGTCCTTCTGCTGGGTTGTTGTCCTCCTATGACCCCATCCATGTCTCCTGGTGTACTGGCCTATTCCTTGCTATCTGCTCCATGCATTGAACATTGTGTTGACAGACACAGCTACCTTTCTTCCTACAGCTTGCATTTATGTGCCATCCTGGATGAGCTGCACTACCTGAGCAACGTCTGTGGGTTGTAGATACTGCCTCATTCTACCTCTAGGGGTGAGGGCAATGACAAAATGGAAAAGTGACCAAAACAACAGCAAAAAAGGATGATAATAGAGAGATGGTCCGTGGTCACCACATGCAGAATCCCACCCTTTATAGGGGTTGACTTGCTAATTGCCTATCATTTCTACTGTCTGTTCCATTTGCACAACAGCACGAGAAATTGATTCGGTGTTGCTTCATAACTGGACAGGCTGACTTCACTCACACAAGTGTGATTAACTTGGAGTTACATTGTGTTGGTTAAGTGGTCCCTTTATTATTACACAAGTGTACTGAGTATTTTTACATTAGTGGTTGGAAAAACAAAAAAACAACAAAACTTCAAAACGTGTTAATTCAACCAGCATTGAGTATGAGCATCATGTACAGAAATGCATACCCCTCCAGTCTTCATTCCAGGTACATTACATTCATTTGGTGGTGGATCTAGTGGTTTATTTCTCCAAAGCATCCCGGAAGCCCTCTTTCAACTTGTCAATTCCAGGCCGCATGTTTCTCTACTACCGTATTGTGAGCAGCCTGCATGTGCTACCATGGCCTGCAGAGTCTCCAGACTTGTCTCCTATCAATCACATCTGGGACATCTTTTGTTTTCAATTGTAAAGGGTGCTGCCAGCAGTGCATCTTGATGACTTTCCCAAGTTAATTCAGTATGGTAGAAGATTACTCAGAAAATTATTAATATCCTCATTGATAGCAGCCAAGGTGTGTAAATGCGTGTACTTCTGCACATAGTGATCATATTCAATCCTAAATAAATTGAGATATTTTAAAATAATGTTTCCATGTGTCTATTGATCCTGTGATTAGCAGAATTCCAGGACTTTTCCTTGTTGGTGTTACCATTTTAATGTTTTTGTGTGTATACACTATATACAGTACCTACAGCACACTGTGTTTACAGTATAATGATCTAAGGCTGCCTTCACATTTGCGTATGGGAAGGCAGCGTATTGCTGCGTTCCCATACGCAGTAAAACGCATGCGCACTGCGTTCCTATGTTTAACATAGGAACGCATAGTGCCTGCGTTTGCTGCGTTCGGGTGCGGATGCGGACGATATCTGCTCCTTCCGGTGTCCAGCATCCGCACCCGGGACGCAGCCAGTTGCATTTTTTTTGTGCGCTCGGGGAGCTTGGACAATCAGCAAGCGTCCCCAAGCGCACAAAAAATGCATTGGCTTCAATGGGTCCGCAGTGTTCAGCGCTTGACAGCGCTGGAGAACGCTGCGGACCCATTGAAAAATCTCCCGGTGGCCGCCGGTGATGTCACAGGAGCTCACCGACGGCCACCGGGAGATCAGCTGAGCCACTGCTGTCCTCTTCCTCCCCGCCGCCTGTAATGTGCTAGCGATGTCGGCGGGGAGAACAGCTGATTTGTCAGCTGTTTGAATCTTCCCGCGCCGACACCGAGAGGAGATGTCGGCGCGGGAAGATTCAAACAGCTGACAAATCAGCTGTTCTCCCCGCCGACACGTCCCGGTGCTTACCGGCGGCGGGGAGGAGGAGATCTCCGGCGCTGAACTCCTCCTCCGGCCCGCCCCCGGACAGCGCCGATTGGCTGCCGGGCTCCACAGTGATGTGTCCGCAGGCGGACATTATCCGCTGCGGACACATCATTTCCCCACTGCTTTTGACAGCGTTTGTGTCTTGCATGCCATCAGCATGCAGACACAAACGCTAATGTGAAGCCAGCCTAACGAATGTGTGGCTCACTTCATGCATCACTTTTTGTATATTATTAGTTATTAAATCTGTAAAAATGTATCTATATAACTTAACTAGTTGTCTGTTGGCAATATAAAGATAAAAAAAAACCTTTTCATCTAAAGAATAAGAGAACAGACTGGATGAGGGTAATATGACTGTATTTTGGCTCCAACCCCCATTAGGAATCCCGTCATAGTCAAAACACGGGCCATAGACAGAAGTCTCCTCTGTGCACAGACCGGCCAGATAGTGCGCTCCTTGTTGAAATGTGAATGGACCCAGAGTCTGGCAGCACAACAACCACATCTGGGAAGAGTTATGTCATGAGTGAGAGAAACCCTAGCAGACTTTACTCTGTACGTGATCAAAAGGAAGCCAATAAAGGGTCCCATGCCTCAATCTGTGCACAACATGTATATGCCCAGAAATGAACAATCATAATCTATATATTGTGCCATCCACAACTTCCACATATTGACACCTGTATGGATAAGATAATCAATGTTGGGACATCTGGAATAGTTTGTATATTGTAGGACAGTAAGGGCTTTCCTGTCAATAATAACATGTTTATGAAGTGATGCGGGACATAGAAATAGTACCCTGTGTATGTGAATTATGCGGATAGAGCTTCATGGGTTTTACAGAAATACTGTTTTTATGTGAGAGCACATCACTCACTGTTAATGGCAGATTGTAGCAGCCCCCTATAATTGCCCACCATATACAGTACAGTCACATGCCCTCCATATACAGTAAAGGCACATGTCCACCATATACAGTACAGTCACATGCCCTCCATATACAGTACAGTCACATGCCAACCATACTATACAACCACATGTCCACCATATACTGTAGTCACATGCCAACCATACTATACAGCCACATGTCCACCATATACTGTACAGTTACATGACAACCATACTATACAGCCACATGTCCACCATATACAGTACAGTCACATGACAACCATACTATACAGCCACATGTCCACCATATACTGTACAGTCACATGACAACCATACTATACAGCCACATGTCCACCATATACTGTACAGTTACATGACAACCATACTATACAGCCACATGTCCACCATATACAGTACAGTCACATGACAACCATACTATACAGCCACATGTCCACCATATACTGTACAGTTACATGACAACCATACTATACAGCCACATGTCCACCATATACTGTACAGTTACATGACAACCATACTATACAGCCACATGTCCACCATATACAGTACAGTCACATATCCACCATATACAGTACAGTCACATGACAACCATACTATACAGCCACATGTCCACCATATACAGTACAGTCACATGACAACCATACTATACAGCCACATGTCCACCATATACTGTACAGTCACATGACAACCATACTATACAGCCATATGTCCACCATATACAGTACAGTCACATGCCAACCATACTATACAGCCACATGTCCACCATATACAGTACAGTCACATGACAACCATACTATACAGCCACATGTCCACCATATACAGTACAGTCACATGACAACCATACTATACAGCCACATGTCCACCATATACTGTACAGTTACATGACAACCATACTATACAGCCACATGTCCACCATATACTGTACAGTTACATGACAACCATACTATACAGCCACATGTCCACCATATACAGTACAGTCACATATCCACCATATACAGTACAGTCACATGACAACCATACTATACAGCCACATGTCCACCATATACAGTACAGTCACATGACAACCATACTATACAGCCACATGTCCACCATATACTGTACAGTCACATGACAACCATACTATACAGCCATATGTCCACCATATACAGTACAGTCACATGCCAACCATACTATACAGCCACATGTCCACCATATACAGTACAGTCACATGACAACCATACTATACAGCCACATGTCCACCATATACAGTACAGTCACATGACAACCATACTATACAGCCACATGTCCACCATATACTGTACAGTCACATGACAACCATACTATACATCTATATGTCCACCATATACTGTACAGTCACATGCCAACCATACTATACAGCCATATGTCCACCATATACTGTACAGTCACATGACAACCATACTATACAGCCACATGTCCACCATATACTGTACAGTTACATGACAACCATACTATACAGCCACATGTCCACCATATACAGTACAGTCACATATCCACCATATACAGTACAGTCACATGACAACCATACTATACAGCCACATGTCCACCATATACAGTACAGTCACATGACAACCATACTATACAGCCACATGTCCACCATATACTGTACAGTCACATGACAACCATACTATACAGCCATATGTCCACCATATACAGTACAGTCACATGCCAACCATACTATACAGCCACATGTCCACCATATACAGTACAGTCACATGACAACCATACTATACAGCCACATGTCCACCATATACAGTACAGTCACATGACAACCATACTATACAGCCACATGTCCACCATATACTGTACAGTCACATGACAACCATACTATACATCTATATGTCCACCATATACTGTACAGTCACATGCCAACCATACTATACAGCCATATGTCCACCATATACTGTACAGTCACATGACAACCATACTATACAGCCACATGTCCACCATATACTGTACAGTCACATGACAACCATACTATACAGCCATATGTCCACCATATACAGTACAGTCACATGCCAACCATACTATACAGCCATATGTCCACCATATACTGTACAGTCACATGACAACCATACTATACAGCCATATGTCCACCATATACTGTACAGTCACATGCCAACCATACTATACAGCCATATGTCCACCATATACAGTACAGTCCATGTTTCATTCACAGACAGGTAGCCAAGTAATGTATTACATGGGCCACTGCTCAACCATTACCGACAGGCGATTTGCAGGCCAATCAGGGGTCATATATGGGCAGGGGCGTAACACTACAATAGGTGTAGGGGTTGCAGCTACACCAGGCCCTGGGCCCCAAAATTCCCCTTGACAATAGAAAAAGACTATTGCTGTTAAAGATTTGCAATAATTAAGGGGGGGGGGCCTTGGAGCTTTTGCATCGGGGCCCATGCACATCAAGTTACACCACTGTATATGGGTCTGTTTGCAATTATTCTGTGACCATAGTATATCATGTAATTGACAGGACATCACCTGTGGACACAGGACAGTGTGCTGCCGATAGTGATCAGTTTTCAGGTGGCTTAAAAATCATATCCAGCAAACAAACATTTCACTAGCTCATCGGGCGCTTGTCAACAGGACACTCATTTCCCAGTTATTGGCCATAAACATTTGGATCCTAAGAATCTGAATAAATCCCATATTTACATGGGCAAAACACCCAACAATGTGGCCAATGTAGTCCTTGGTCAAACCGTGCACCCACAGCTAACCGTTGTATGTGTGATCTGTGCATTTGGATGGGACACAGCCCTTCACCATCATTCTCAGCTCTGTTAATGGTCCAAAGAAAGTAAATGTGAATCTGGCAGCATAAAGTGTTCCAAACTTAGGTGTTGTATATTGACTTTCCAGTGTTGGCCTCGCGCTCATTGCGTGGTATTCTGGCCTTGGAAGAGTTAATGTTGCCTCTACTCTTGGCTGCTGTATAGATTGGAGCCAGGTTTTACCTCCTGGCTGGAATGTCTGTGTTTTGTCTAATAGTAGAGAGAAGTATGCAGCTTTCCCCAGCCCTGCTGCTGCTGCTGTCACTTGATCCAGTCTCCTAGCTTCATCTAGTAACAGGCCAGGCACAGGTCTTTTTCCCCAGGCATTTTGCAGTGATGTCATGATAAATGAAAGCACTGAGTTCATGTTTTATACAGCGAGCAGCATATTAAAGAACACGTAATCTGAATGGCGGCCAAGATCAACAAGTTGTGGTCTTTTTGAAGGCCTCGCTCATGAAGTGCTACATGTATAAGGAAGGCTCAGGCTCGGGATCATCAGCTTTGTGTGAGCAGCCCTAGACACATGAAAGGGGTGCGAAGAACGGATTGTGGAGGGAAATGAAAATGACGCATGTGTTTTATATATAGACTAAAGCTGTGACCTATTTCTAAAGAATGCCACATAAGCGTCCATTGCTGAAACTATCCTGAAGGCCGGGGGAATATAGTTATTATTATTATTTATAGAGCACCATTGATTCCATGGTGCTGTACATGAGGAAGGGTTACATACAAACACGATATAAATACAATGAACAAACTAACAGTGGCAGACTGGTACAGAGGGGAAGAGGACCCTGCCCGTGCGGGCTTACATTCTACAGGGCAATGGGGAGAGAGACAGTAGGTTTGGTCTGCTCAGGTGGTGGTGGAGCACCAGGTCCACTGGTGGAGAGCAAGTTCCTGTGGTGGTGGAGCGCCGGGTCCAGTGGTGGTGGAGCGCCAGGTCCAATGGTGGTGGAGAGCAAGTTCCTGTGGTGGTGGAGCACCAGGTCCAGTAGTGGTGGAGCGCTTGGTCCAGTGATGGTGGAGCACCGGGTCCAGTGGTGGTGGAGCTCCAGGTCCAGTGGTGGTGGAGCACCAGGTCTAGTGGTGGTGGAGCACTGGGTTCAGTGGTGGTGGAGCACTGGGTTCAGTGGTGGTGGAGCACTGGGTTCAGTGGTGGTGGAGCGCTGGGTCCAGTGGTGGTGGAGCACCGGGTCCAGTGGTGGTGGAGCGCCAGGTCCAGTGGTGGTGCAGCATCGGGTCCAGTGGTGGTGGAGTGCAAGTCTAGTGGTGGTGCAGCACCGGGTCCAGTGGTGGTGGAGCGCTGGTCCAGTGGTGGTGGAGCACTTGGTCCAGTGGTGGTGGAGCGCCAGGTCCAGTGGTGGTGAAGTGGCACTGTGGTCATTGTACGCTGTAGGCTGTTCTGAAGAGATAGGTTTTCAGGTTCCACTTGAAGGTTCCGAGTGTGTACTAGGAAGAAGGCTGGTTGCCATGTTCAGTTCATTAGCTAAGCCAGCCCCCTTCTTGGTCTCTGCATTAGCAGTATCAAAATGGGAATACTGGTTGGGTAATTGAAGGCGGGAGAGTGAAGTTCCAGGAATCAAAATGGGGATCTGAAATTGCACCATTGTGGCATTATTTGAAATTCTAGGGAATCTGTCAGCAGGTTCAAAGGTTCACAGAGATTTCAGTCATTCGTCTCTTATCGCACTGTGTTGTTGTTTACCTGCAATTTTACTTTTAGCACCAGTAGCTTATCATTGCCATGACTAGCTGGCACGCGGGGACTAGTCTGGCATGCCCCCTGCTGTGATTAGCAGTTTCACTATGTATAGACTCTGTATATACAGAGCCTGGTGTGGGCGGGTGCAACTCTTTGAGCTTTGCACCAAGGTTAAATTTAAAAACATTGTGTCAGAACTGCTGCACCCAGTAAGCCAAGTGATACCTTGTTGGATTCAGGGTCTTTTTTTGATTACATCATGCTGCTGTCAGATGAGTTAGCAAAAACCTGCTGACAGATTCCCTTTAAAGTATATTAGTAATTTTTTTTTCACGACAATTCTTTTTATTATATCAAATGTTGATACTACATTCCCCTGGCTAAATATACATTTCATGGTATGTCTATGAGTAGTCTACTTTTCCTCGGTATGGGTAGAAGACGCCCTGACTCTTCTGGGGGTATCAGGGCAGATTGCCGCACTCAATGTTAATGGCGTGTGTACAGTCGCTTTACTGCTCACATGAACACATGGCCGCTTGGCTGTTCTGGACACCAGACAAACCTCTCACCCTGTCCTCATATATTTGGACAGTGGTGGAGTTATTCCATGTTGTTGCCCTATTTCCAGACCAGCGGTTATAGCCAAGTCTGTGTCCTCATGCTTTCTGAGAAATGAACGCGCTTCTGACTCACAAACATTTCTAGAATCCAGCACCTCCGAGATTAACAATGAAATATTAACAAGGCACTGATACAGATGGACAAAAGGGCCTGTGTTTAGGGCTCCATATCCTCAGACAGGGCAGGCCGGGGCCTTACTCATATGGAAGAAGACTGAGCATTGGAGAAAACAAGCTCCATCTCTGGGACATGACTGTATAAACTGGTGGTGGATGGATGAAGGGAAATCTCATTAACATCCGCATCACTATATATGACAACATTTACTAATTACATTTAAAGGGCAATGCAGTATATTCTTATCTACACAGCACACAATAGGATAACAGCACTGGTCATCTGGATGGTATTTCCATATCTGCCCATATGAAAAGAGTGCAACAAGGAGCTGGCATATAAAATACATTGGAGCTTAACTCTTTTGTTACTATTTGGAAACAGCTCAGGGCAAAACAGACTGGTAAAGTGTCGACTAATAGTAGCACCAGGGGCGTAAATAGAAATCATAGGCCCCAAAGCTAAATTTCTAATTTTCCCGCCCTCCAAAGAAAAAAAAATTAATACTTGGCTGGGTGATATAATTGCATATCCTACAACTTTTCAAGGTAATTTTCCTCCTATTGAAGTCCCTAGATTCCCCTTTCATAACAGCCATAAAGTGCCCACATACACTGTATGATCCCCCACAGTAACTTCCTCCACATTACCCTCCACACGCATAGTATGATGCACTTTCTGTACCCCCTCAACTACCGCAGCAAAGTATAGTGACCTCAACACTGTATAATTCCCAACTGTGATCCTCACATCGCCCTCTATTTAGTATAATGGACCTACATATAGCCCAAATCCTCCATATAGTATAACGCATCCCCATAGTCCTCCATATAATACACCCCCATAGTCCCCCATATAGTTTATTGCTCCCCCCAACATCTTCCATATAGTGTAATGCACCCCCATAATCCTCCATATGGTATAATGCACCCCATATATTATAATGCACTCCCCATAGTCCTCCATATAGTGTAATGCACCCTCATAGTTTTTCATATAGTATAATGCACCCTCATAGTCCTCCATATAGTATAATATACCTCTATAGCCCTCCATATAGTTTAATGCTCCCCAAAAGTCTTTCATATAGTATAATGTACCCCCCCTAGTCCTCCATATAGTATCGTGCACCCCCATATTCCTCCATATAGTATAATGCACCCCATAGTCTTTCATATAATATAATGCACCCCCATAGTCCTCCATATAGTATAATTCACCATCATAGTCCTCCATGTAGTATAATGCATCCACATAGTCCTCCATATGGTATAATGCACCCTCCATAGTGCTCCATATGGTATCCATTACTCTTTTTTTCCTTCCAGTACTCTACCACCTCTAACTAATACATACAGGAATCAGTATACGGTAAGCTATTTTCTCAAGTGGAAGGAGACTTGTGTGTTGAGTTACTTTGGACTTTGCCCATATGATGGCACAGCAGGGATCTGATCTGGCATCTGCTGTATAAAACACTTATAATAGCTCATATATTAACTTTCATCACATCTTTCTTACAAGTGATCCGAAGAGAGCTGGGGAAACTTGATGTCCGTCATGATCTGATGCAGCTACAATGACACCTATCAATATGTGCTGTGCTATTTTTTACTTAAAAAAACTCTATATCTACTGACTTACATCTAATTAAACTAAAATTAAACATCACCTGCCATTACATTGTATTTTTTCCCCTTATAAATGCACCTGCTCCGTGTACCTGGCATTGATCATTTAGTGTTCCTGCACCTCTCATCTCCTGAGGTATGCCCCTCTCTTTCCCATATGCAGATTTAGTATTTTTATCCATTTGGGTGTGGTCCACAAAGAAGCCATCCATAGAGAAAAGGTGAGGACCACGCCCACTTGGCAAACAAGACTAGATTCATCAACAAAGAATAGAGTCTCAGGAATGAAGAGATACAAGAATAATAGTGTCTCCATGCCAGATACAGGAGAACAGGTAAAAAAGTATTACCGTATTTTTCGCACTATAAGGCGCACCGGATTATAAGGCGCACCCTCAAAAAATGACTTTTAAGCCGTCTTGGTCCATATATAAGGCGCACCGGATTATAAGGCGCACCATATTACCATAAAAAAAAAAAAAGCTCAGACTGTAAGTCAAACTTTATTCAACTTTTTAACGATAACTCTCAACTTGCCAATACCAGTACATTTACTTTTCAGTTCATTCATCCAGCAAAAATCCATCAAAATCTTCATCTTCAGTATCGGAGTGTAACAGTTGTGCGATTTCGGCATCAAGCATGCTCGGGTCCCCCTCATCATTATCTGAGTCGGTCTCGTTGCCGATGCTTAGCTCTTCAGTGATGATTCCAGCTTTCCTGAAAGCTTGGATGATACAGGAGACTGATACCTTCTCCCAGGCATCCACGATCCACTTGCACATAGTGCCATAGCTCGCCCGGCGTTGCCTGCCTGTGTTGGTGAATGTGTGGTCACCTTCTGTCATCCACAGCTCCCATGCAGCGCGCAATTTAACTTTAAATGACCTGTTGACGCCTATATCTAGTGGCTGGAGCTCTTTGGTTAATCCACCTGGAATGACGGCAAGCTCAGAATTAGTTTTCTTCACTTGGGCTTTGACATTATCGGTCAGATGGGCGCGCATAGAGTCATAGACCAATAGGGATGGGGATCTGTGAAAAAAGCCATCCGGTCTCTTGACATAGACCTCCCTCAGCCACTCACTCATCATCTCCTCGTCCATCCAGCCCTTTGGGTTAGCCTTGATGATGACACCAGCAGGAAAATTTTCTTTTGGGATAGTCTTCCTCTTGAAAATGACCATGGGTGGTAGTTTATGGCCATTAGCCTGACAGGCGAGAACTACAGTGAAAGATGACTTCTCGTTTCCTGTAGTGCGTATAGATACCGTACTGGTCCCTGTTTTCTCAACAGTACGTTTTACAGGGATGTCAAAAGTGAGGGGGACCTCATCCATGTTAGTGATGTGTTCTGGTTGGATATTCTTTTCATTTATTTTGGTTATACAGTAGGTGCGGAAAAGGGCCAGCTTCTCTTCATAATCCTTTGGCAGTTGCTGGCAGACAGTAGTTCTGGCGCGGATGGAGAGATTACGTCTTTTCATAAAACGAAAGCACCATGAAGGACCTCCTTGAAAGTCGGTGATCTCCATGTCGCGTGCTAACGCTATGGCTTTGAGTCGAATAGAGACAGTGGAGATGCTTCTAGCTGCGTTTCTCTGTTCGATAACCCATTCTTCTATTTTGTCCTCCAAATGTGGCCATCTTGCTTTGTTTCCTCTGAAACTCAGTTTGGTCTTCTTTACCTGGCGTAGGGCATCTTCTTGTTTCCTCCACTTACGCACCATAGATTCATTAATGTTGAATTCTCTCGCAGCTGCTCTATTTCCATGCTCTTCTGCATGACGTACAGCTTTAAGCTTAAAATCTGCATCATAAGCATGTCTCTTAACAGGAGGCATTTTTGGGGTAGTAGATATGCTGAAACACAGATATTCCACGGGGCCCCTGTGGACAGACCTGTATGTAGCACCACAAGGACTCCGGGGGACCAGGTTCTGTAGTGCTGTGGAGATAACAGAAGGAGAGCTTCTGTATACAAGTGCACACAACCAATTGCAGGTGAAAAAGTTTACGGTACGGTACATTTCTTGGTGAAAAGACAACAAAACCTTGATGTACAGTACCTCTGTAGACCCCCTCCCATCCTCCAATATCCCTCTGTAGCCCCCCATCACCCTCCAGTATCCCTGTGTAGCCTCCCATCACCCTCCAGTATCCCTATGTAGCCTCCCACCACCCTCCAGCATCCCTCTGTAGCCTTCCATCACCCTCCAGCATCCCTCTGTAGCCTCCCATCACCCTCCAGCATCCCTCTGTAGCACCCCACCACCCTCCAGTATCCCTGTGTAGCCTCCCATCACCCTCCCGTATCCCTATGTAGCCTCCCACCACCCTCCAGCATCCCTCTGTAGCCTTCCATCACCCTCCAGCATCCCTATGTAGCCTCCCACCACCCTCCAGCATCCCTCTGTAGCCTTCCATCACCCTCCAGCATCCCTATGTAGCCTCCCACCACCCTCCAGCATCCCTCTGTAGCCTTCCATCACCCTCCAGCATCCCTCTGTAGCCTCCCATCACCCTCCAGCATCCCTCTGTAGCACCCCACCACCTTCCAGTATCCCTCTGTAGCACCCCACCACCCTCCAGTATCCCTGTGTAGCCTCCCATCACCCTCCAGCACCCCTTACACAGTCATACACACACACACACACACTCAGACACACACACATACACACACATACACACTCAGACATACACACACACACACACACATACACACTCAGACACACACACACACAAACTGATTTTTACTTTTTATACTGGTACTTTTGCTTACTGTACTGTACTGTGTGGCAAGGCACTCTCAGCGCTGGAGCCCTCAGCAAATCACAGCGCTGGAGCCCACAGCCAATCACAGCGCTGGAGCCCACAGCCAATCACAGCGCTGGAGCCCACAGCCAATCACAGCGCTGAAGCCCTCAGCCAATCAGAGGCTATGGGCTGACGTCAGCTGGCCTCGGATTGGCTCAAGGCTCCTGGGCGGAGCTGTGATTGGCTGATGGGCTCCTGGGCTCCTGGGCTGTGAGCGCGCGCAAAACAGCGGCGGCACCAGACACCAGACACCGGACAGCGGGGACGGCGGCTGGTGATCGCGTCCCCGCACGTGATGCGAGGCAGGCACCGGCACCGGCATCGGCACCGGCACCGGCACCAGCATGGATGGCGGGGACGGCGGCTGGTGATCGCGTCCCCGCACGTGATGCGAGGCAGGCACCGGCACCAGCATGGATGGCGGGGACAGCTGCTGGTGATCGCGCCCCTGCACAGCGATGCCAGGCAGGCACCGGACAAAGGGGGATGGCGGCACAAAGGTATGCCTTATTTTCTGGGGGATGCCAAATATTTGCAGGCAAATGGCACCCCCTTAGCACTCTGGGAAAAATCCGTATATAAGGTGCACTGCACTATAAGGCGCACCTATGATTTCTGGGAAAATCTTAGTCTTTTAGGTGCGCCTTATAGTGCGGAAAATACGGTACGTGCTTATGGCAAGTGATGGGTCTTCTTAAGGTGAGACATTTGTATTAATAATTAGGCTTCAATGCTTTAAGTACAAATGATTGCATGTATTACCTATGATAGATAATACTTTGTCATATGTCCTATTATAGTATATTTAATTAATAAATGGGTCAAGTGGGAATGACTCACCGTAGCCGGGGGGTACACGTAGCGGGCGTTGTTTCTCCTCCAGTCACGGAACCGCGCCTGCGGTGGTGTAGGCCCGGTGGTCCAGATCAATAGGGGAATGGCGGAACAGTGGGGTGATTTGTCTTCGTGACGCCACCTGCGGGTGTTCTGGTAACGGTACCAGCGCTGTTCGGGTCTCCGGGGGATGGTACACAGCGAGATGGAACGCTCCCCACAGGATGAGCGGGAATCCCCGGAGCCGGGAGCTGCGCAAGATGTTGTGAGGCAGCTGCGGGACGCTGCGCGCTGAATCCTGGAGTAATGCACAACCACACAAAGTCTCTTTTAGGTACCTTTACTGGTTGGTAGGCAGGTACACTCGGACCGGGATAGTGAAGTTGGCACTTATGGAGTTTCACAGCAAGCAGTGTTAGGCTTCCTTTCTCTACTTCTGGTGCTAAGGTCGGGTGGATGTGGAATCCAGCCGGACCGGGCAGTTTGTTCAATGGAACTTCCTTCACCTGGTTAGCAGCACTGAGGGCACTGTAAAAGGGTCTGAGCAGGATCAGTACTCTTCCCTGGGCTCTCGTGGATGGGTGCATCAGGTGGAACAGGTGGCTAAACCTCCTGTTGGATGTGCTGGTTCTCTGTGAGGGCTTTGTAGCTTCCACAGCTTCGGTTCCAGTAACCGGATGATTTGGAAAGAGTTGGATTAACTCTGTATTCCTGAGAGGTGATCTCCTTCTTCCTATTGTCCCAATTGCAGGGATCTCCACTGGCTAACAGGCTAGCAGGGCCTAGTGTGTTCCTCATAGGGTGGAGGTTTCACACAGGCAGGCAGCTCTTGTAGCGTCTACCACACTCTGAAGTTTCTCCCTCCAAGACTCTTTTTATAGGGGGAACTGGTTAGAAGTCACCAGTGGTAGCTCCCCCTAGAGGCTCGGGGTGAAACCAGGTGTTCTAAGTGTTGTTTGTGTTGTGGTTTTTGCTGTGCTGTTACTTACTCCATTGTACCTAAGGATTTCTGTGGTGCCCAACAGGTGCCAGGGTGCCACATTCCCCCTTAGTTAAACTCAGTTCTCCCGGCTGAGCAAAAGGTTATTTTTACAACTTAACACTAAGCATATTATAACATTCAATTTACAAAGTCTTAAAGAAAAAGCACAAAAATCACTGAAAAGGAGTGAAAAATGTGGAAAAAGGTGAAAAGCAGTCCGTACGGCACTAGTCCTTCTGCCGCAGGCTGGAAAAAGGTAAAGTTAGTGGTCACACAAGTCCTGTGACAATTTGTTCAAAGTTTTTGAAAAGGGAAAAGGTAAAGTCCAGGGATACACGGTAAACTTTATACATTCCCTACGGGTGTCTCTGCTTGGGAGGCCGGTACTAACCTTCTATACCTTACCAGGCGCTTTCTGTCCCCAACTTAGTATACTTGGGACATAGCCCAGTTCCTCCACCCTTCTGTACACTACTTTTTACAGGTTTTGAAAAACAGTATTATTTACAACACTTACAGGTTACATTTTCCACTACATTTTAAACCCATTCTCCAAGTTTTTGTGGGGGTTGACCTAATGTACTACGTGTGGATCTGCGTAGTGTGGGTGTTTCCAAAGCTGTTGGTGTAGTGTACGAAGAGGTTGGTACTTCTCTATGTCTGCTTTGTGTAAGACCATAGTAAGTGCGGAGTCTATCAACTGGACTGACCTCTGTAGGTAGTTGATTAGGAATGGCTTCTCTTACTGTGGGACTAGCAAGTTGACCGATTACAGGAATCTCAGGTTCCATGATAACAGGCTGCAATTCTTGCACTTGGACTTCTTCTTGTTGGACTTGTGGAATTGGATTTGGCTTTGGCTGACCTTCTGTAGGCTGGTAGAAGTGCATAACTGGTATGAGGAATGCATCACCTATTTGTGGCCAATCAGCTGGTAAGTATCCAATTTCTGTAAGGACTAGATTTTCTTTTGTTTCTTCATCTGTAGTTACAGCAGGGTAACTGGTTGCTTGTGGGATTAACTGTGGCGGACATTTCTTCAAATGATCCCTTGAGACAGTCGCAATAGTATTTCCATTGTCTTTGCTAATAACACAAGTTTTTGAGTTATCAAAGTGTGACGGCATAACGGTGTAGGGTACGGATTCCCAACTGTTATCCAATTTGTTGGTTTTTCTTTTTCTTTTCAGCACTAAGTCACCTATAGCTAGCGGTTCAGCTGAGGCGTGCTTGTTAAAGTCTTTCTCTTGTTTGGTCCTACTGATTTCAAGGTTCCTTTCAACACTCTCTTGTACCTTCCTGTACTTTTCTTGGCGTTGGCTGACCCAGTCTTCATCAGAAGAGTCTTCTGTGGGTTCAACGGTTCCCATCTGTAAATCAATAGGCAGTTTACCTGGTCTTGCTCTCATCAAGTAAGCAGGTGTGTAATTTGTCGAACTGACCGGTATGTGGTTGTAGATGTCCACGAGATCTGGAAGCTTCTCTGGCCATTGATTTCTCTCTTCAACTGGTAAGGTCTTGAGCATGTCAATGACTATGTGGTTCATCTTCTCACATAAACCGTTCGTCTGAGGATGATAAGGTGTGGTGCGGATTTTCTTACACCCATACAGCCCTAAGAATTCTTGGAAAAGAGCTGATTCGAAGGCTGGCCCTTGGTCAGTTAAGACCTGGTCTGGATACCCATGGGGGCGACAGAAGTAACTCTGGAACGCTTTGGCTGCTACCTCAGCAGTTAAATCCTTAACTGGAACGACTACCAGGAATCTTGAGTAGTGATCAACGATGGTGAGAGCGTAGGTGTACCCGGTTCGACTTGGGGTAAGCTTCACATGGTCGAGAGCAACTATTTCAAGAGGTTTGGTGGTAACAATTGGTTGCAACGGAGCTTTCTGAGTTAGATGGTCTTTTCTTCGAAGGTGACATGGTCCACAGTTTTTACACCATTTGTCAATTGAACCTCTCATACCGACCCAATAGAACCGATCCTTCAAGAGTCTCTCCAGCTTCTTCCATCCAAAGTGTCCTGCATCATCATGGTATGCTTCGAGGATCATTTGGACTTCGGTCTTGGGAACTACAATCTGCCAGATGAGTTCATGGGTTCGTGGGTTGAGGTATCTTCTGCATAGTTTACCTTGGTAGACGAACAACCTTCCTTTCTCCTTCCACAGGCGTTTAGCATTTGGTGAGGCATCAGAGTCCATGTTGGCGTGTTCTTGAGTGATGAGATCCCTTACCAGGCTGACATCTGGGTCGTTGGCCTGAGCCTCCTTCCAGTCATGGTGAGGTAACGGGTTCACGGTCCTCTCTACACGTGTTTGGTTTCTCTGATGACATGTTGCTGTACCGGAACGGTGGAAAGCAGGCAGTTCAATCTCTTCTAGGTCATCTATGTCTTCTCCCTCTTCAGGAAGATGGGGCATTCGGGACAGGGCATCAGCATTGCCGTTCTTGTGACCTGCCCGGTACTTTACAGTGAAGTCGTAGTTAGCGAGTCTTGCTACCCAACGCTGTTCTAGGGCTCCCAGCTTTGCAGTCTCTAAGTGAGTTAGAGGATTGTTGTCTGTGAAAGCTGTGAACGGGGCGGATGCCAGGTAATGCTTGAAACGCTCTGTGATCGCCCAGACCAGGGCCAGGAACTCCAGCTTGAAGGAGCTGTAGTTTTCCGGGTTCCTTTCGGTGGGACGGAGCTTTCTGCTTGCGTAGGCTATCACCTTCTCCTTGCCCTGCTGACGTTGAGATAGGACTGCTCCTAAACCTTCATTACTTGCGTCAGTGTACAACAGAAACGGTAGATTGTAGTCAGGGTAAGCCAGGATTTCTCTCCCAGTTAAAGCTTCTTTTAACGTTTGGAAGGACTTGTCCTGCTCTGGGCCCCAGTGGAACGGGGGTCCCCTGATCTTGCCGTTTTTGGATTGACCTACTAAGAGATCTTGCATAGGTGCGGCTATCTTGGTATAGCCTTTGATGAAGCGTCGGTAGTACCCGACCAGTCCTAGAAATTGACGTACCTCTTTGTGGTTGATGGGTGCTGGCCAGTCCTTGATGACGGTGACCTTATCCGGATCCGGTGCTACGCCTTCGGCGCTGACCACATGTCCTAGGTATTGGACCTTGGGTTTCAGCAGGTGGCACTTGGACAGTTTCAGTTTCATCCCGTACTTGGACAGTGACTCAAACACTTCACTCAGGTGTTGGAGGTGATCTTCATAGGTCTGAGAGTAGACAATGACATCATCAAGGTATAACAAGACAGTCTCAAAGTTCTTGTGGCCCAAACAACACTCCATAAGTCTCTGAAATGTGCCTGGGGCATTGCACAAACCGAATGGCATACTGTTGAACTCGCATAAGCCCATGGGAGTCGTGAAGGCTGTCTTCTCACGATCCTCCTCTGCAACGGCAACCTGCCAGTACCCACTAGTAAGATCTAATGTGGAGAAGTAGTTGGCAGATTTGAGTGCAGCTAGTGACTCTTCTATGCGGGGTAACGGGTATGCATCTTTGTGTGTGACTTTGTTGATTTGCCTATAATCTACACACATCCTCATACTACCATCTTTCTTTTTCACCAGGACTAGTGGTGCGGCCCAGGGACTACAGCTATCCCTAATGACTCCTGCATTCTTCATGTCCTGAAGCATCTCTTTTGCTTTCTGGTAGTGAGTAGGTGGTATAGGCCTGTACCTTTCTTTGATAGGTGCATGGTTGTTTGTGGGGATATGATGTTGTACCCCTTTAATCCTCCCAAAGTCAAGTGGGTGTTTGCTGAACACTTGCTCATACTCCCGAACCACCCGGTATACTCCATTTTTCTGGTGAGAGGGTGTATTGTCAGTTCCTACACTGAGGTCTTGACACCATTTCTCTAACTGATCTTTGGAGTGAGGGGGTTCATCAGTGACTGTTTGGTTTGAGGATTTCACATCAATCACAGCATCATCTTTTACTTGGTACAATTTTGCTACAGTTGCATATCTAGGTAATCTGACTTCGTCATCACCATAATTCAATATGCGTACGGGGACTCTCCCCTTTCTTACATCGACTAACCCTCTGGCTGTCAAGAGCGTAGGACTACTGTCGGACATTACAGGTTCTACTACAGCTTGGTAGTCCTGCCCTCTGAGGCCTATGGCTGCTCGACACCAGATCATCATTTCACTTCTGGGTGGTACCACAATTGGAATGGGATCTGTGACCCTTACTCTGCCAATTTCACCATTTGACAAGGTTACCTGCTGTTGATACACCAGAGTTCTGATCTGCTTTTGGATAGCCCTCTTTTCTCTGGGTTTACCGGCTTCAGCACTCTGTTGGAGTAAAAACAACACTTCATCGAGGCATTTGATCATTACATTGGTACCCAATATGACATATGGATCCTTGTGGTTAGGCTTATCCTGGACCACTAAGATACCCTGGTTTTTCAACTGCACCCTCCCCACCTTTACTGTAGCTTCCCACTGTCCCTCTATGGTAACCGGAATACCATTAGTGGCTTCAAGGTTCATCTCGGGATTAGGGGGTTCTAGCTTAACATCTGGCCAGAACTGCTTGTAAAGGGTACTGGGGATGGATGTCACCTGGGATCCAGTGTCTATCAAGGCGGAGATCGCGATGCCATCAATGACGATTGGTAAGTATGGACAGTCTCCCACATACTTGTGTTCCCAGCTGGACGTAGGGCCTGCACAGTCTACTCCTGGGGTTGGCCCTTCTCGCCCAGGGGTCGCTCGTTTAAAGGACGGGATTGCAGATTGCGTCCTCCTAAGTCGTTCTGCTGACTGTTGCGGCGTCTGTCGGGACTGCGGCGGTCTGCAGGTTTTCCTCGCGACGGCTGTGTCTTTCTCCTCATCCAGGGGACATCATCCGGGCTGTCGGCGAGTTGAATCTTGTCCGATGGCCTTGCATCTGTCTTGGGTCTTCTCCCAGCTTGTAGCTTGGCCACGTCCTTCATCAGCTGCTCGACATTAGCACACAGTTGATCAAACCGGTCAGGTGTCACAGTCTGTGCGCTGGACTGAATCGCAGGGATTGGAGATGCTGCTGCCGGCACGGAAGGGGTGTCAGTGTACTGCTGCTGCTGCGAAGCGGGATCAGGTACTTCAGCGAGTCGTTGTCCCCAAACTGTTAAGTCTCTCAAGGTATCAAACTCTGCGCCTGGATTTTGTATGGACCACCAGCTTGCTTGCTTTCTATCCTCAGATAGTTTAAGGCCCACAATAAATTGTCCAATTAACGCTTTGTTCTCATCTCGAGCACTGTCAGGATCGACTTGTTTTAACAGTCTGTATGCCTCTTGCAAGCGCAGTGAATAATCAAGGACACTTTCTTGTGCCCCTTGGTTACAACGATAGAATGACAGTCTTAATCCGGCTTCGGTATGGCACTCAAAGACCCGGGTTAATCTAGCGAATATCTGCTCCACAGATTCCTGAACTTCTACAGGCCAGCTGCGGCTCTGCAGTTCAGCTGCACCGGTTAATTGTCCCATAATAACTGAAGCTCTTTGCTTACCGGTCATCGGGTACATGTCCAGGGCTTGGCATATCTTCCTCTGGAAGTTCTCCAAGGTGCTGGGTACACCGCTGTACTTGGGTAACCAGGTCGCACTAGGAACGTAGGGTAGAGACATCGGCATAATCGGAGCGGGTTGCGGTAGCATACCGCCGACTTGTTGCTGTCCATCAAGATGTATATTTTGAGGTGCCGCTTGGTCTAGCGGGGGCACCGCGTGATCGGGAGCCGGGTTACTCATGGTCGCTCCCCCTTAGTTAAGCGTAGCCTTTCCCTCGGTTGCAAACGGAAGTGTCGGCCTCGCGGTGAGGAGTGAGGCACCACGGGAGTTTCCGGTTCCTGCTGCGTACAGGGGAAGTCGTCAGAGCGTGGGGGCGGGGCCAATCTTCGCGCCCTCTGCACAGTCACGCCCCTTCTTTTCCCGCCTTTTCGCGCAGCAATGGCGGACCAAACGTACAGTTCGATATTTACAGTCAATAAATAGCACACAATACCCGTGATAACGGGCCTGCTCGTATCCTGTTCGTGACGCCAAATTCTGACTCACCGTAGCCGGGGGGTACACGTAGCGGGCGTTGTTTCTCCTCCAGTCACGGAACCGCGCCTGCGGTGGTGTAGGCCCGGTGGTCCAGATCAATAGGGGAATGGCGGAACAGTGGGGTGATTTGTCTTCGTGACGCCACCTGCGGGTGTTCTGGTAACGGTACCAGCGCTGTTCGGGTCTCCGGGGGATGGTACACAGCGAGATGGAACGCTCCCCACAGGATGAGCGGGAATCCCCGGAGCCGGGAGCTGCGCAAGATGTTGTGAGGCAGCTGCGGGACGCTGCGCGCTGAATCCTGGAGTAATGCACAACCACACAAAGTCTCTTTTAGGTACCTTTACTGGTTGGTAGGCAGGTACACTCGGACCGGGATAGTGAAGTTGGCACTTATGGAGTTTCACAGCAAGCAGTGTTAGGCTTCCTTTCTCTACTTCTGGTGCTAAGGTCGGGTGGATGTGGAATCCAGCCGGACCGGGCAGTTTGTTCAATGGAACTTCCTTCACCTGGTTAGCAGCACTGAGGGCACTGTAAAAGGGTCTGAGCAGGATCAGTACTCTTCCCTGGGCTCTCGTGGATGGGTGCATCAGGTGGAACAGGTGGCTAAACCTCCTGTTGGATGTGCTGGTTCTCTGTGAGGGCTTTGTAGCTTCCACAGCTTCGGTTCCAGTAACCGGATGATTTGGAAAGAGTTGGATTAACTCTGTATTCCTGAGAGGTGATCTCCTTCTTCCTATTGTCCCAATTGCAGGGATCTCCACTGGCTAACAGGCTAGCAGGGCCTAGTGTGTTCCTCATAGGGTGGAGGTTTCACACAGGCAGGCAGCTCTTGTAGCGTCTACCACACTCTGAAGTTTCTCCCTCCAAGACTCTTTTTATAGGGGGAACTGGTTAGAAGTCACCAGTGTAGCTCCCCCTAGAGGCTCGGGGTGAAACCAGGTGTTCTAAGTGTTGTTTGTGTTGTGGTTTTTGCTGTGCTGTTACTTACTCCATTGTACCTAAGGATTTCTGTGGTGCCCAACAGGTGCCAGGGTGCCACAGGAACCATGTCCATTATGACATTGGATGTGGAGCGACACTTTGTGTTTAATTCTTTTTAATGATTTTGTGTTATACAGTATATCAAAAATATTTTACTTCTTCTAAATTAGCCTGTTCTAAATGTAGTTCTGTAGGCGTTAAATTATCAGACACAAGAATGTACTCATTTAGAAATGTAATCTCAGCTCTCAAGTATTAACATGCCTACTTGTCGGTTAATGCAATTAAACCGTTGAAATGCAACCTTTTTGTTTTACTAATAGTGCTAGGGAGTGTCTCCAGGACAGATGGCCGGCCACCTTCCATAGTTTTCCATAACACAACATCTTGGCACAGGTCTATTTCAACTATTTTAAGAAAGTCCCTTATGTGAATGTGCTTTACTAAGGAACTTCTAAATTACATCAGATTCAGGAAAAAGAATGTGTTTATCATTATACACACACACAAACACACGCACATACACATACACACACGCACATAAATACACGCACACACGCTCACACACACATACACGCACACACACTCACGCTCACACACAGATACACATATACACATACAAACACACATACATACACACACACACACTCACTCACGCTCACATGCACATACACATACACACATATACACAAACACACACATACATATTGTGCATCCTGTCATACATCCCCCTTGAGGAAGCTGCAGCAACCACGCATATGCAGCGAAACGCCGCGTCGGGGCCTTAGCCAGACAGGACTGTTGGAGGGCACTTTGATCTGTTTTGATTCAATATGGGTATGCTATAACTACTGCTCAGATTGAGCCATGCATTTACTTTGATCCAAAAAAGCGCCAGAGTATGATCACTTTAGGGACTTATGTATATTCCCTGTTATATGTTGCACAGGCACTTTAGTTGTATGTGATCATACTCGATGTATTAACGCCCTTTTTTGCTGCACTTTACTGAACTCATTGTTCCTTACCATTGTATTTGCTGGACTCTGTATTTTATTGAGAAACATTGTACACCCATTTGACATTTCATACTATGTATGTACCCCCCATTGTCCTGGTTGGTTCTATGTATATGCACTGTCTTTTGCCACTTTATAATCTATTTTATTGACGTCTTCCAATAAATGTTAAGATTTGCATAGTACTCTTTGTTCTTCATGTATTTAAATGTTTATTCAAGTACCTTTTATGCATTAGACATTTCCCCCACCTAAACTGTTATGTGGAGGGTTTTGTCCTTTATGCCTAAACCCATTTGGGCGCTGTTTCTAATCATTGAGTTTGTGTGGGATTACATGAAGAGACACCAGATTTGGGAAAGTTTACATCCTCAGAAGATCTGTGGTTAGTTCTCCAAGATGTTTGGTACAACCTCTCTGCCAAGTTCCTTCAAACCTGTGTGCAAGTCTATCCAGAAGAATTCATGGCTTGATCCTGTTTTGAAAGCAAAGGGCGGCTGATCACATCAGATGTCGATTTAATTTAGATTCAGTTTTTGCTCAACCACTTTTCATTTTGTTCATTGAGAAAAATTATTAACAGCCATTACACATTCATTACACAGTACATAACAAGGACACATATATAAGATTATCTCAGCACAGCAGATGTGGTATGATCAGACCATGTCCCTGTATAGTCAGACACATCCATTACACAGTACATAGCAAGGACACATACCGTATATACTCGTGTATAAGCCGACCCGTGTATAAGCCGACCCCCCTACTTTTGCCCCAAAAATCTGGAAAAACCTATTGACTCGTGTATAAGCCAAGGGTGGACCACAGCACAGGTATACAGCCCCCAGCAGTGTGGTATACAGGCCCCCCCAGTGGTATACAGGCCTCCCTAGTGGTAGTATACAGCAGCCCCAGTGGTAGTATACAGCAGCCCCAGTGGTAGTATATAGCATCCCCAGCAGCCCCAGTGGTAGTATACAGCAGCCGATGTGGTAGTATATAGCAGCCCCAGTGGTAGTATATAGCAGCCCCAGTGGTAGTATATAGCAGCCCCAGCAGCCCCAGTGGTAGTATATAGCATCCCCAGCAGCCCCAGTGGTAGTATAAAGCAGCCCCAGTGGTAGTATATAGCAGCCCCAGTGGTAGTATATAGCAGCCCCAGTGGTAGTATATAGCAGCCCCAGTGGTAGTATATAGCAGCCCCAGCAGCCCCAGTGGTAGTATATAGCAGCCCCAGCAGCCCCAGTGGTAGTATATAGTATCCCCAGCAGCCCCAGTGGTAGTATACAGCAGCCCCAGTGGTAGTATATAGCAGCCCCAGCAGCCCCAGTGGTAGTATACAGCAGCCCCAGCAGCCCCAGTGGTAGTATATAGCAGCCCCAGCAGCCCCAGTGGTAGTATACAGCAGCCCCAGTGGTAGTATATAGCAGCCCCAGTAGTAGTATATAGCAGCCCCAGTGGTAGTATATAGCAGCCCCAGCAGCCCCAGTGGTAGTATACAGCAGCCCCAGTGGTAGTATATAGCAGCCCCAGCAGCCCCAGTGGTAGTATATAGCAGCCCCAGTGGTAGTATACAGCAGCCCCAGTGGTAGTATATAGCAGCCCCAGTGGTAGTATACAGCAGCCCCAGTGGTAGTATATAGCAGCCCCAGTGGTAGTATATAGCAGCCCCAGTGGTAGTATATAGCAGCCCCAGCAGTAGTTTATAGCAGCCCCAGCAGCCCCAGTGGTAGTGTATAGCAGCCCCAGCAGCCCCAGTGGTAGTATATAGCAGCCCCATCGTAGTATACAGCAGCCTCAGTAATCCAGGGCCCCCCCAGCCTTGCTCCGGTCACCTGTAAAGCAAAATATACTTATCACTGTCCCGCTGCCGTCGCGCCCGCATCTGCTGAAACCGCGATCCTCCATCTTCATGCGTCTTCTTCCGACTACCTGTGTTCGGCGCCGGCAATGATGTCATTGCCTGCGACGAACACAGGAATCCGGAAGAGGACGCATGAAGATGGAGGATCGGGGATATCGGCAGCGGCGGGCGCGGACGGCAGCGGGACAGTGATAAGTATATTTTACTTTACAGGTGACCGGAGCAAGGCTGCAGGGGCCCTGAATTACTGAGGCTGCTGTGGCTGCTGTATACCGTCACTGACTCGCGTATAAGCCGAGGGGGGTACTTTTCAGCCCAATTTTTGGGCTGAAAAACTCGGCTTATATGCGAGTATATACGGTATATAAGATTATCTCTGCACAGGAGATGTGGTATGATCAGACCATGTCCCTGTACAGTCAGACACAGCCATTACACAGCACATAGAAGGGACACATATATAAGATTATCTCAGCACAGGAGATGTGGTATGATCAGACTATGTCCCTGTACGGTCAGACACATCCATTACACTGTAGATAGCAGGGACACATATATAAGATTATATCAGCACAGGAGATGTGGTATGATCAGACCATGTCCCTGTATGGTCAGACACATCTGTTACACTGTACATAGCAGGGACACATATAAGATTATCTCAGCACAGGAACATTTTTTTAAATATCCAATTGTGGAAATTATTATTATTCCAAGATCTATTCATTAAAATTAACTTTGTGATAAAATTCCTTTAAACCATTGGTACCATGTCAGCTTCTTTAGAATATGACAGGTGTTGCTGATCTACTCTGAGTATTAATAGGGAAAGAATCTATTAAAAATATGACTGAGTTCTATGGCTTTTTCCCTGGTGTTAACTGCCAGTGAGATCTTGTTGACCCTAGTAATAGTCTCAGTAATGCTGAATTACCCTGACACTTGAGCACAATATTATTTTGCACTCTTATCATTTGCAATATAGAAAGTGGATGGAATTATTGAAATCCACTGTAGAAATGGCAAACATGTGACTCCTGTCCTTACTTCACTATTGACCATCTAAGTTCTCAATCAGATCTGTTTTCTGCGTGTTTTATTAATGATTTTCATGGCTAGTACATGTACCCATTATAGACTATGAAGCTATTTACTTTTTTGTGGACCTTGACTATGAACAAAAATGGAAATATCTCCATGATTTTTGTACGGAGTCATGGATGAAAAGCACCAATACCAGTCTGTGAGTTAACACACGGATGGTGTCAGTGTGCTGTCTGTAACTAAACGGGACCTGTCACTTACTGAAAAAATAATATTATCTTGTAAAAATCTCTACGTTCCCCTGATTGCGGCACTTTGTTTTGTTTTCCGCTGCAGAGATATTCACATTTGTTGATTTTGGAGAGTTGCATGTGAAATTTCTGCTTTGTTTGAATGGGCATATTTTTTTCTTCAGATATTTCCCTGGGGCACGCACTTCTCCCCTCCTATCCAGACCGTGCCAATCACAGCTCTGCAGTGTCTGAGACTGTCAGATCAGTAGCTGATCTGTGATTGGTAATGTCTGGGAGAGGGGGGTGAAAGCGCTCACTTCAGGGAAGACTCTGAAGAAGTTGGACTGTAAGCAGAGATTTCACATATTGTGCCTCAAATGTAACACACGATTATCTCTGCAATGGAGCAATGCATTGCAAAATGGAAAAAAGCTGCAGAATCAGGGGAGCTCTGTGATTTTTACACGTTTTTCAGCTCAGTTTTTAACATTGCATTGAATAAGAAGCTTTGCAATTTGTTTTAATTTTTCTATATGTGAAAATCACTGATGAAACACAATGTCCACGATACAGACTTCCTGTGTTTAAGAGCAGACATGTTAATTCTACAATTTAGATATGGGAATACCCAGGAGACTTCAGTGAAGCAAAGTCCATGGACTCCCAACATCCTCAGAAGATAAGATTGTCCTCTTCCACCCGCTGTTAATGAACCTAATTTGCTACTGGAAAAACAGACTGCAGCCTCAGGGACAAGAGATTACTGTTGTTACATTGTGCTGCACACTGGAGGCTGTCACACTAATGAGAGTTATTTCGGCTGCCTTTCCTGCCTGACCCCAAACTTTTACAAGCTTTAAATAGTCTGGAATGGCCTTAAATCTTCGTGAAATAGGAATACATATGAATCCCCACGTGGAAATAATGTATTGTGTATATGGATGTATAAAGCAGAATTGTCATTTACTCTTTTACTCCCAGGATCGTATGTAATACGTTATGACAGTTGCCAAGCATAGATTAGGGCTAATCTTGGGATATTTAATGCAAAATTGCATGAATGTATCAAAGATTGCAAAGTGCAGTGTAAACCTTCTTTACTAAGTTTTGTCCAGGTAACGTGCCAGATTTTGTGACCATCTTGTAGACCAGGGGTCTCAAACTCGCGGCCCGAGGGCCGCATGCGGCCCCTGGGGCTTCACTATGCGGCCCGCGGCACCTTGGACGACATAATGATGCATCGCCCCAGTGCAGGGGGCCGCTGTAGTCCCCGCTGTGTGATGACTTCTGTCCGCAGCACTAACAAGCTCTGCCACTCAGCAAGATAACTGCAAGCTGCCAGCCAATGAGAGGCCCGCAGCTAACGGCAGAATATTACGTCACCTGCAGGCCTCTGGCTGGTAGATTGCATTGATCTTGATGAGCAACAGAGCTTGTCTGAGTGGCAGCTGGTGGAAGTCATAGCACAGCGGAGGCCGGAAGTCAGTACAGCGGGGACCGCGGCGGCCCCCTGCACTGGAGCGATGCATCATTAAAGTGAGAAAAGTGTGAGTGTGTGTGAGAAGATGTGTGTGTTAGGGTGAGTGTGTGAGTGAGGATGTGTGTGTATAAGAAAGTGTGTGCGAGTTTCAGTGTGTGTATGAGTGTGAGTGTAAGAGTGTGTATGAGGATGTGTGAGTGTGTGTGTGAGAGTGTGTGTGTGTGTGTGTGGGGGGGGGGGTGTAGGTTTGTGTGTGAGTATTATAGAGTGTATTTGAGTGTGTAAAAAGAAGGTAAAACAGGACGGGGGGCATCACTATAAAAGTAGATCAGGATGGGGGACATCACTATAAAAGTAGATCAGGATGGGGGACATCAATATAAAAGGGGATCGAGATGGGGGACATCATCACTAAAGGAAATCAAGATGGGGGACATCACTACTAAAAGGGAATGGGGTGGGGGATATCACTAGAAAAGGAGATCAGGAAGGGGGACATCACTAGAAAAGGGGATCAGGATGGGGGACATCACTAGAAAAGGGGATCAGGATGGGGGACATCACTAGAAAAGGGGATCAGGATGGGGGACATCACTAGAAAAGGGGACCATGATCGATGAGGGACATCACTAGAAAAAGGAATCAGGATGGTGGACATCACTAGAAACAGGGATCAGGATAGGGATCATCACTAGAAAAAGGGATCAGGATGGAGACATCACTAGAAAAGGGGATCAGAATAGGGGACATCAGTAGAAAAGGACATTACTACAGGATGGGGACATTACTACAAGAAAGGGATCAGAATTTGTACTTTACTACATTGAGCAAAAAATTCTGGTATTACTAAAAATATCACTTCATCCTACAAGGGATGCGGCCCCCCGCTGTAAATGTTTTTCTATGTGCGGCCCACCAACTCAGCCGAGTTTGAGACCCCTGTTGTAGACTGTTAGGTCTCCTGGGCAGGGTCCTCTCCTCACCTACTATATCCTCATCCATCCTTTGTAGACTGAGTCCTCATGGGCAGGGTCCTCTCTCCTCACCTACTGTATCCTCACCTATCCTTTGTAGACTGAGTCCTCATGGGCAGGGTCCTCTCCTCACCTACTGTATCCTCACCTATCCTTTGTAGACTGAGTCCTCATGGGCAGGGTCCTCTCTCCTCACCTACTGTATCCTTATCCATCCTTTGTAGACTATGAGTCCTCATGAGCAGGGTCCTCTCTTCTCACCTACTGTGCTCTCACCCATCCCTTGTAGACTGTGAGCCCTCACAGGCAGGGTCCTCTCTCCTCACCTACTGTATTCTCACCCATCCCTTGTAGACTGTGAGCCCTCACAGGCAGGGTCCTCTCTCGTCACCTACTGTATCCTCACCCATCCCTTGTAGACTGTGAGCCCTCACAGGCAGGGTCCTCTCTCCTCACCTACTGTATTCTCACCCATCCCTTGTAGACTGTGAGCCCTTGCGGGCAGGGTCCTCTCTCCTCACCTACTGTATTCTCACCCATCCCTTGTAGACTGTGATCCCTCGCAGGCAGTGTCCTCTCTCCTCACCTACTGTATCCTCACCCATCCCTTGTAGACTTGAGCCCTCGCAGGCAGTGTCCTCTCTTCTCACCTACTGTATCCTCACCCATCCTTTGTAGACTGAGTCCTCATGGGCAGGGTCCTCTCTCCTCACCTACTGTATCCTTATCCATCCTTTGTAGACTATGAGTCCTCATGAGCAGGGTCCTCTCTTCTCACCTACTGTACTCTCGCCCATCCCTTGTAGACTGTGAGCCCTCACAGGCAGGGTCCTCTCTCCTCACCTACTGTATTCTCACCCATCCCTTGTAGACTGTGAGCCCTTGCGGGCAGGGTCCTCTCTCCTCACCTACTGTATTCTCACCCATCCCTTGTAGACTGTGAGCTCTCGCAGGCAGTGTCCTCTCTCCTCACCTACTGTGTCTCACCCATCCCTTGTAGACTGTGAGCTCTCACAGGCAGTGTCCTCTCTCCTCACCTACTGTATTCTCACCCATCCCTTGTAGACTGTGAGTCCTCGTGGGCAGGGTACTCTCTCGTCACCTACTGTGCTCTCACCCATCCCTTGTAGACTGTGAGCCCTCGCAGGCAGTGTCCTCTCTTCTCACCTACTGTATTCTCACCCATCCCTTGTAGACTGTGAGCCCTTGCGGGCAGGGTCCTCTCTCCTCACCTACTGTATTCTCACCCATCCCTTGTAGACTGTGAGCCCTCGCAGGCAGTGTCCTCTCTCCTCACCTACTGTATCCTCACCCATCCCTTGTAGACTTGAGCCCTCGCAGGCAGTGTCCTCTCTTCTCACCTACTGTATCCTCACCCATCCTTTGTAGACTGAGTCCTCATGGGCAGGGTCCTCTCTCCTCACCTACTGTATCCTCATCCATCCTTTGTAGACTGAGTCCTCATGGGCAGGGTCCTCTCTTCTCACCTACTGTATCCTCACCCATCCCTTGTAGACTGTGAGCCCTCGCAGGCAGGGTTGTCTTTCCTTACCTAATGTATCCTCACCCATCCCTTGTAGACTGTGAGCTCTCCCAGGCAGTGTCCTCTCTTCTCACCTACTGTATCCTCACCCATTTTTTGTAGACTGTGAGACCTTGCGAGAAGGCTCCTCTCCCCTTCTGTACCTTTCTATATGCCTTGTATTGCTCATAATTATTGTTCTTGCCTATGTATGCCTCTTTTCCACATGCAAAGCTCCATGGAATAAATGGCGCTATAATAATAAAAATAATATGTAGGGGTAGCTGCTAGAAAAAGTAGCTACTTTGCAGCTCTTGACATAGTAGCTTAGAACAGTTGATCAGTTGGGGGGCAGACAGGTTTTGGAAACCTACCAATGTGATATTGATGACCTATTGAAAGAATAGATCATCAATATTATACTGCTTTGTTCAGACAATTCCTTTAAACCGAATGGGAGTAAGATTGTCCTAATAATGGGAGATAAAGTGCTGTTTGCCGGGGATCTGACCACTGGAACCCCCATTGATACCAAAATTCTGCTCTGGAACAGGAAAATGGGTCTCCTCAGCCGTTTCCTGAATGCAGTGGAGAAGCACGTTTGGCCTCCATTCCTTTCATTGTCAATGGAGCTGCTGGAGACATCCAGCTATAATGCCTGGCTTCCGTCAGCACAATGAATGAATGATGCTGTGCACCTCAGCTCCGCTCAAGAAGGGGCTGCAGAACTACATTCTCCGGACTCCAGAGCCTTGATTTTGGGATTGCTGGAGATCCCAGCAGTCAGACCCCCCACCCCCCTATGAACAAGATAACTTTCTACCTATCTTTTAACATGAGAATCACGTGTAAGAGAATTGGGTGAAGAGAAGATCAGCACTGTTCAGCAAGGATTGGTCCAGATAAATCGGTTTAAGGAATAAACGATTTTATTGGCCTGAACACGTTTCATGCGCTGAGCACTTATCTCCTGAGGAACTGTGTAGTCGGTGCACAAAACGCGTTGAGGCCAATAAAATCATTTATTCCTTAAACCGATTTGGACCAATCCTTGCTGAACAGCGCAGATCTTCTCTTCACCCGATTCTCCTACACGTGGTTCCTTGCTTCCTGGGTGACCCCCAGCAGTTTGGCTCACATAGCAGTTGTGTCTTACGTAACTTGACCAGGTGAGTGGCTTCGCAATATTACACCCCCTTGTGCTTTTTGATAAGACCCTATTGCGCCTTTCTTTCCTTTAAGCTTTTGGTCCGTTAACATGAGAATAACATTTTAAATAATGAAAATTATCAGCAATTCAAAGGATAGGGCTTAAGTATTTTTTTTGGGGGGGCGGAGTACTTAAAATTTTATTTTCATTTCAAAAGATGTTAGGAAATTTTAGACCATGAGAAATAAGGGAAGTTTTCAAGTTACATGATATTCCTATTTGTCTCTGTTTTCCTTCTATTCCTGCTTTTCTCCTTTTGTTTGTTGCTGATTTCCAGGGAGATCAGCCAGCGTTGCTGTGTAGGAGTGCAGGCCAACATGCACCGTGCTTACAAGCTCTTTCCTATTGCCCCTGTAAGCAATGTGCTGAGGCCTGTAGCACGATGGTTGTGCCATATCCAACCAGCTTCAGCCTCACTGCCCCATTTAGCAGCATCAGCAGCCCACAGGGCAGGTCAGCAGTGTGACCATGGTGTGAACTGTCAATCAATTACAAAGCAACCAGGATGTTGGGAGCCGGGGGAATAGCGCACTCCTCAAGGTACAACATGAGAAGAGCATGGCTGACATGGAGAAGGGAGCGCCAATAATTCAGGCGTTTGGGACATACACCATCTCCGTTGTGCAGAATAGACAGTATCTCCTTTCAATTATTAACAATTTCTATATTAAATAACCATACAAAGATAATGTAAAATGAATCTTTCTGGTATGAACCCTCCCCCCAGAATATACAATAGCTTGTGGCTATACAGGTGATTCAGACATACAGCATGTACACACCAAGGTGAACAGGCAGCAGGTTCATTAAGATCTTGTCATGTTCCAATATATTAGAGTTGTCATTGTGATGTTTGCTTGGAGCAAACTGAGAAGCTTGGAAAGCCATGCATCTTTTATGAGCATTTCATTCAGTCTGCAGTCTTAACTATTTCATGGCCTATTGGGCAATTTATTAAAACCATTGTATACAAAGAAGGGGACATGTGTGTGCTAGGAAATTAAACTGTCACAATCGAGTGTTCACCAACTGCACAGCTATTTGCCCGGTTATTGTCCTTACATGAACTGATGTGATGTTTTACTCGAATTGGCAGACATACTTATTGTTTTTATTTATTTTTATACTTGTCCTGATCCTAGACTACCCATTTAGGACCATCAAAGTTTCTTAAGGGGAATCTGTCAGCAGGTTTTTGCCATTTAACCTGGCGGCAGCATAATGTTGGGGCATAGAACCTGATTCCAGCAATGTGTCACTTGCTCAGCAGCTTGCTGTAGTTTCAATACAGTCAGTGCTTTATCATCTGGAGATTATCACTGCAGGACTAGATGTTGCGTGCTAAACAGTCCAGCTAATCTGTGTAACCTCAACCACACAACTGATTGGCAGCTTGCAGAGTACACAGGAATCTACCAATTAGGAGTGTGGGCGGGGTTGTACCAAGCTCAGGGATTTGAGCACTTCTACATTTACATTAGAGAGAACAGTGATTTTATCAAAATTGCACCAAGCAGTGCAGTAAGTGACACATTACTGAAATCAGGGCTTCTGCCCTTACATTATGCTGCTCTCAGATTCCATAGTTTAAAACCTGAGCTGATAGAATCCCTTTGAAGGGCTTATGCCTTGAACACTTATCACCTATCAAAACAATTGATGATTGATGTGTGATCCCTGAAGGATCAGTTCTAAGTCTATCACTGTTCCACAGAAAAGGGGCCCCAAAGCCCCCTGGATGTTTGTGGACATGGAGCAGCGGTTGCACATGCTCACATATGGGACAAAAAGCTGGCGACTCAACAACTGTTCAGCCAAGTAGCTTAAAATTAACCAAACTTGCCATGTTCAGATGACCATTAAATGTGTGTGGCTTCACGATTGTTCCCCAACAGATTATGTCACAAGAGAGAAAAGGATTGGGCATGTGTCCTCCCTAATAATAAGCCTCTGTCACATGTGTCTGGCAGTGAATAACGTACTTCTCCCATACATCACATATACAGTAGGTGTGGTGCCCCGGGTTCCGGTTGCCACAAAGTAAGCTTGGAAGCAAGGTAAGGCATCTGCCAGGTAACATACACAACACCTTCCTGACTCCAGGCCAGAAGGGGGAGCTCTAATGCCCAGGTTCACGGCAGGTCCCCTATAAATTCTAGTCTGGAAGAGGGATCAGGCAGTTCATTTCCCCGGAGGACTGTAGAAGACACCCTACGGACAGTAGCCACTCCAGGCTCGTCCTAGGAGACTGACCAGATTGTGTGTGAGACCCGTGGTGAGGGTCTGGGGAACTGGGGACTAGGTCCGTGGAGTGGAGCCAGTGTCGGTTTGCCTCAGTACCTAGTGCAGTACGGTCACCGGAGACCGAGGTCGCCAGGAATTCTATATCCAGCAAACAATCCCAAATGGTGGGTGATTTCACATTGCCTGCCCAACTTAAGGCTAGGAGACACAGCCGCAAGATACAGTGCTGTGCAAATCAATTGGGACGAAGCATTTTATTTAAGTAAAATCGTAAGTTGGGGTTACCAGTCAGTGATTCAAACCAGTTTTAACTGCTTTGAACAGGTGTGAGTGTACAACCTTGAGTAACAAAATGTGGTTTGACTGGTTTTAGTCAGAAAATAACACTAGCTGCCCCCTCGGCTTCAGTTGAGAGCTTGTTTCTGTGAGGAGTTGTTTAGTGTACTTTTTCTCTCTGTGTGATTCGTGCCTGTAAAAATGGATGTTACTCCATGGAAGGGATCTAGAAATATTACTCTTAATGAACATACAAGTCTGACTGTAAGAGAAATCGCTTCCACCGTTGGTATTGGAAGATCTACCATTTCAAGAAGAATTCGCACACACAATGAAACTGGATCGTTTTCTCCAAAACGAAAAGGGAAGTGTGGAAGAAAAAGGAAAACAACACCAAGAACTGATAAAACACTTATCAGAAATAGTAGAACTATAGGCCACGTCACACGCTTCAATATCGTTAACGATATCGCTGAAACGTCATGTTAAACAATTAAACAATATCGTTTATGCATCGTTGTGTGTAACCGAGCGATCTTGCGGTGAGAAATCATTTGATCGCTCATCACAGATTTGAGATCCTGACCTCAAATCCATGTGCGTCGTTCAATTAATCAACGTTCAACCTGCTGCATCGTTGTGTATGACACCGCAATAACGATCTTGTGAGTGACTTCACCCACTCACATCAGTGAACAAGTATCGTTCCTGGGTTGTGCGAACGATAGCTGCTTGCCACATCATTGGCGCCTCGTTCACGATATCTAGACGTGTGACATCTCACCAACGATCTCGAAAGATTGCCCGAACGATCTCGTTGTAAGTTGTAAAAAAGATTTTCTAAAGTTTATGGATAAGAAGTCCGGAGGGACTTACTCAGTAATGAGTCATCATTGTTGTATGGTGTCCTCCCCCCTCCAGCCCTCTCTTGTTCAGCCTCCTGTATGTGTCTCCTCTCCATAGAGTGAGTAATGGGCGGGAGCGATCCCAGCAGCTAAAACGCCTCCTGCTGGTGAAGTCAGCCCGCCCTGCTGAACATACTGTACATAATCTGGAGCAGGGCGGGCTCCTGCGCTGACATCACCGGCAGGAGGCGTTTCAGCTACTGAGACCGCTCCCACCCATTGCTCGCTCTGTGGATAGGAGACACATAATGGAGGCTGCACAAGAGAGTGCTTCAATATATCAGCGATCCGATCAACGATCCGACTTGACCTAGATCGCTGGAACGATGTTCAATGATCGCTAGTGAAATATCACGCGTACAAATATCGAGAATGACGCAGCAATGATTCCGCGACAAGCGAACGATACTTGCGGTCATTAGATCATTAGACATTCTTCAGTTCTGAATAGGCAAAGTTGTTAACAAGATCGTTATCGAGGTGCGCACACAGGTTGAACGAACGATCAACGACTGATTTATGGTCCGGTTCATAAACCTCCGATCAATGATCAGCTGACTTATCGTTGGTTGTTGCTACGTGTCACACGCAACGACGTCGTTATGACATAATTCCACCGCCCCAACAGCCGTGATATACCAACCATATCGTTAACGATATCATAGCGTGTAACGGGCCCCTAAGGCTGGTTTCACACTAGCGTTTGTGTCTGCATGCGTCTGTCATGCAAACGTTGTCATACTGATGTGAACGCAGCAGAGATTCTCCGCTTGCGTTCACATAGTATGGTGCCCGGCCAGCCAATCAGCAGTCTTGGCGGCGGCTGGGAGGCGGAGATCAGCAGCGGATATCTCCTCCTTCCGGTGGCCAGTGTTGGTGTGGGAGATTTAAACAATCAGCCGATCTGACAGCTAAATTTCCCGCGCAAAACACCGAATAGGTGCTGTCGGCGTGGGAAATTTAAACAGCTGTCAGATCAGCTGTTTGTTTAACCCTCCTGCACCGACACCGCAGGAGATTAGAGGCACCGGTACCTGGGAGATCAGCGGCTGCTCCAGCTGATCTCCCGGGGGCCACCGCTGATCTCTGGGGGGCCGGATAGATCAGCGGCGGTCACCAGGTAAGATTTCAATGTGATCCTCAGTGTTCTCCTGCGCTGTCATGCGGAGGACACTGCGGATCCATTGACTTCCATTCATTCTTTGTGTGCTTGCGGGCGCTTGGTGATAAAACAAGCACCCGCGAACGCACAAAAAATGCATCATGTTGCTTTCAGAGGGCGGAGGAGGGCACAGAAATTATGCACATCTGAACGCAACCGAACGCAGCCAAACACGCAGGTACCATGCGTTCCCATGTTAAACGCAGTGCGCATGTGTTTGGCTGCGTTCGGGACCCTGCGTTTCAAAACGCAAATGTGAACGTAGCCTAAATACTTTTTTTCCCCACTGTACATGTCCAGTCGGGCAGAGCCGATCCTAAGATATATTCATAGAAGATAAATATAACCAGGGAGAGTTTCTCTATTTCTTATTTCCTGATAAATGTATTTTAACAATGCTTTCTCTGACCCTTGGAACATTATATCCTCATGTGATTGATAAATGAGTATAACATAGTGTAACTGGCAGGTCACTGATGTACAGACAGTCTGACTCTACTACAGAAGATGAATGTCTAATGACATGTTGAGCAAACAGCTTTATCTCTCCAGGAATAGTTGTACTCTTTATCTAGGTTACAGGTAACATGAAGGTCAAAGGTTTGCAGGTCACTACACAGAAGTCTAGTATGTAAACATTGGGGAAACCTGGAGTGCCATAGTCTACTGATAAAAAGAACTACAACTCAACATGAAAATGGATGATAGTCCTCAAACACAGAGAGAAGCTATAAAAATACAATTCTGTTCTGATTTCTCACTCTTCACCTTGCATGTAATATGCCTTAGTACAGAAACGTTCCCCTAAGGCTACGTTCAGACAAAGCTTTTGTGTTCCGTTTTTTTATTGATCCATTTTTGTTGCAGTTTCTGATTTTGCAAAAAAGCATCACAAACATATCATTCATTTGTGCTGCTTTTTAATCAGTTTTCCTTGGACACAGACAGACACACAGACAAAGACACTTTCTTACCCTCCCCGGTGATCCCACTGTGACCCCGGTGATGTCCTCCTCCCAGGCACCGTCAGGCTCTGTCTGTTAGTTGCACGGTACTTTAGGACCTGTGACTCAGTCACATGGTGACAGTCACATGGTGCTCAGGTCCTAAAGTAACAGATTACTCACAGACAGGACCTGACTGTGCCCGGGAGGTAGTCATCACCGGGAATCACCGTGGGATCGCAAGGAGGGTAAGTAATTGGATTTTAGTTGTGCAGAAAAACGAAGCAATAATTGAAATGCTCATTATCTTCTGGAAGCACATTCTGCACCACTAAGGCTGGCTTCACACCACAGTAGAATCAAGTCCGGGGCTGTCCGGTGTAAACCAGACAGCCCCAGACTCAATTTTGTTGTTAATGCAGCCCTATGGGGCCGGATGGAACCGGATGGACAGTTTTCATCTGTCCGGGAGGATCCGGGAGAATTTGGATTTTCCTCCCAGACACAAAAACTTGCTTGCAATGTTTTTGTGTCCCGGGGGAAAAATCTGCCCCCAAACATCCCGATCCTGGGGTC
>JARQOC010000011.1:79800343-79853192 GCA_033576535.1 Allobates femoralis
TAATTCCAGAGGCGTGCCTGAGCGTTCTGTTTGGCGTGCCCCGTCTGCCGCGATTGGTGGTCCCTCCTGCTTTTCCATTGGCTGGCCATGGCTAAGGTGCCATATTTGAATCACGATATAGTAGAAAGGACACGTGTCATGAAGTGGGCAAACTTCCTGGCAAGGCTGACTAATGGCGACACAGTTGTGTTGGCCAGAGTGGTAGGGGCGCGGTGTACAACACTCTGCCACGCCTGTCTCCTCGGCACGCTCACACTCTACGCCCACATCGCTGACGCGGTGGAGGTGTGTGACGTGCAGATTTGGCGGCGATGTTGGTATGTGAAATTGCTTCCGGTCTGCGGCAGGGGATTTCCGGAACACAGGATCGCCGAACATCGCACGCGTGATGTCTGTGACAGGGCGATGTGTAAGAAAGTGCTCGGAACGTGTACGCTCACGTCATATTGCCAGCCATATGGCGGCGATATTGCTACGTGTGACAGTACCTTAATGCCACCCAATAAGGGTAGCAATCTCTCCTTATGCCAGCAGGCAGATTCCTTTCCATGAGGAGAATAACTAGTCCCCCAGACCTCATCTTAGCCTCTCATACAGCCAGATCAGAATTCCCACACACTGCACTGATGAGGGGCAATCACCCCGAAACACAGCATCTGCAGTTTGGGGTTCTGATCTGGCACAAATCCTAAATCATATTGAAAGCCTTGTTAAAGGGAACCTGCCACCTCGATTTAAGCCCCTACACTATCACTAGCTGTCCCTACACCTTCCTAGCTGCTCCCCATATATCCCTCTGTGAGCTAAAGGAGCCCTATAAATCTGGAGAAAAAAAGAGAATTTTGTTTACGTACCGTAAATTCTTTTTTCTTTAATCATCAATGGGAGACCCAGACAATGGGGTTTAGGGCACTGCCCTCCGGAGGTCACACTAGGAACTACAAGTTTGTAGACACCGCCTCCTCCGCTTATAAACCCCTACCGCAGGGAACATCCTCAGTTTGGTCCATAAGCTGCGAGGAGACAAATAAACCACACCCGAAACGTCGGGAGAAAACCGTGTACAAAACGGTTCAACAACCCGGATAACACTGTTCCAATAGGGAACAGATCAACTGCAAAACATGCAACGGAACAACTGGGTGGGTGCTGGGTCTCCCACTGATGATTAAAGAAAAAAGAATTTACGGTACGTAAACAAAATTCTCTTTTTTCTGGTCATCATAATGGGAGACCCAGACAATGGGGATGTCCTAAAGCAATACCCCAGGGCGGGAATAGTTCCTCAAAAGACGGATGAAACATGGTCCCCCTCAAAGGTGGGCAACCGCCGCCTGGAGGACCCGCCTGCCCAAACTAGCATCCGCAGAGGCATGGGCATGCACCATATAGTGCTTAGAGAATGTGTGCAGGCTGGACCAAGTGGCAGCCTGACACACCTGTAGAGCCGAAGCTCGATGTCGCAAAGCACAGGAGGCACCGACAGCTCTAGTAGAGTGAGCCTTCAATCCCACCGGGAGAGGCAACCCAGAAGACTGGTAAGCCTCTTGAATGGGAGCCTTGATCCATCTGGCCAAGGTTGACTTCGATGCCGCGGACCCCTTACAGCGACCTGTCGTAAGGACAAATAATGAATCCGAACTCCAGAAGGAGGCAGTCCTGGACACATAAATGCGTACAGCCCTCACGAGATCCAGAGTATGGAGGTCGCGCTCAACCTGATGAACGGGAGCGGGACAAAATGATGGGAGAACAATCTCCTGGTTCAGGTGGAAAGTGGAAACCACCTTTGGCAAGAATTCTGGCCGCGGGCGCAACACCACCTTGTCTTGGTGAACCACCAGAAAGGGTGACTTGCACGAAAGTGCAGCCAATTCTGAGACCCTTCTCAGAGACGTAATCGCCACCAGAAAGACCACCTTCTGGGACAAATGAGAGAGGGAAATGTCTCTCAGTGGCTCAAACGGCGGTTTTCTGCAGTGTCGCCAGGACCATGTTAAGGTCCCAAGGGTCCAGAGGTCGCCTGTAGGGCGGAACCACCCGAGACACCCCCTGCAGAAATTGACGGACCTTCGGAAGGAGCGCCAAGCGCCTGTCAAACAGCACTGAAAGAGCTGATATCTGACCCTTCAGGGAGCTGAGAGATAAGCCCAACTCCAAACCCGACTGCAGAAAAGCCAACAACGTCGGGATGGACAAAGGCCAGGGAGACCTGGCACCCGAGGCACACCAGGTAAAAAAGATTTTCCACGTTCTGTGGTATATCTTCCTGGATACGGGCTTCCTGGCCCGGTTCATAGTGGCAACCACTGTAGGAGAGAATCCCCTAGATGTTAGTAGCCAGGCCTCAAGAGCCATGCAGTCAATCTGAGGGCCCTGGAATTGAGGTGGAAGAATGGGCCTTGCGCGAGAAGATCTGCGCGTTCTGGAAGAGCCCACCTGTGTCCGCCTGACCGTTGCCACAGGTCCGGGTACCAGGACCTCCTGGGCCAATCTGGTGCCACTAGAATGGCTACTCTGCATTCCGTCCTGATTTTTCACAGAACCCTGGGAATCAGAGCCAGAGGCGGGAACACATACGGTAGATGGAAGCTGGACCAACTCAGGATCAGGGCGTCTGCCCCCAGAGACTGAGGATCCCAGGATCTCGCCATGTATTGCGGCACCCGATGATTCAGCCGCGAGGCCATCAGATCCACGTCCGGAGTGCCCCATTTGCTGCAGATGTCCCGGAAGACGTCTGGATGAAGAGACCACTCTCCGGCGTCCATCCCCTGCCGGCTCAGGTAGTCGGCCTCCCAGTTCTCGACCCCTGGGATGTGAACTGCGGAGATCAGGCAGTCGTTGTCCTCCACCCAAGATAGAATGCGGTGGACTTCGGCGAGGGCCTGAGCACTTCTGGTCCCTCCCTGATGATTTATATAGGCGACGGCCGTCGCATTGTCGGACTGCACCCGAATGGAATGGGCTGTCCTGACAGGAATTTCTGAAACGCCAGATAGACCGCCTTGATCTCCAGCACGTTGATCTGCAACGCCGACTCCGACTGAGTCCAGAGGCCTTGAGCCCTGTGGTGTAAGAACACCGCTCCCCAGCCCTTCAGACTGGCGTCGGTGGTCACCACTAACCATGACGGTTTGAGGAAGGACCGGCCCCGTGACAAGTGACGTGGCTGGAGCCACCACTGCAGGGAATCCCTGGTCGGTTGGGAAAGCGCCACCAGCCGATTCAGAGAGATCGTCCTCTTGTCCCATCGGCGGAGGATCTCCAGCTGAAGAGGACGGAGACGAAACTGTGCGAAAGGCACCGCCTCTATCGCAGCTACCATGCGTCCCACCAGCTTCATCAATACCCGTAGGGATGATTGTGGTGACAGGAGGACGTTCTGCACTCCTGATTGGATGGCCAGCTGCTTGGTTCGTGGCAGAGACACCAGGGCTGAGTCCGTGTGGAAGTCCATGCCCAGATATGTCAGTGACTGGGTCGGAACCAGGGTCGACTTCTGGATATTGAGAAGCCACCCAAACTGTTCCAGAGCCTTCATGGTCACCTCCAGGCTTTGCCGACAAAGGTGTTCCGACGGCGCCCTGACCAGTAGGTCGTCCAGATAGGGAATGACGGCGTGCCCCTGCACGTGCAGGAGAGCCATCATGGAGGCCATCACCTTTGTGAACACCCGCGGTGCCGAGGCCAGCCCGAACGGCAGCGCCACAAATTGGAAGTGTTCTTCCCCCACTGCAAATCTCAACCAGCGCTGATGAGCCGGTGCAATGGGCACGTGAAGGTAAGCGTCTCGGATATCTATCGACGCTAGGAAGTCCCCCTGTGACACAGCCGCGATCACGGAGCGCAGGGATTCCATACGGAACTTCCGAACCAACACGTGACGGTTGAACAACTTCAGGTCCAGAACCGGGCGGAAGGAGCCGTCCTTCTTTGGAACGATAAAGAGGTTGGAGTAAAAACCCCGGAACCTCTCTCCGGAAGGCACTGGGATCACTACTCCGTCTCTGCGGAGTCCCTCCAACACCAGATAAAAAGCCTGAGCCTTTTCTGGGGATGGGACCGACCGATGGAATCGGGATATCGGTTTTGACGTCAGCTCTATCCTGTAACCTCGCGAGACCACATCTCGAACCCACTGATCTTGAACGTGAAGTAGCCACTTGTCCTGAAAACGAGACAGGCGGCCCCCCACCTGTGGGGAGGCAGGAAGGGAGAGCGAGTCATGTAGAGGCGGGTTTGGGGGTGGCAGCCGCTGCCCCCGCCGGCTTCTTTGGGCGACTCTTAGAGCGCCACTGAGAAGCGGGCTTGCCCCCTCGGTCCGTGCGAGCGGAGGGTGCTGATGACTGTGAACTGGAACGAAAGGACCACTGCTTTGGGTTCCTTTTGACAGTATACCGTGGCTTAGGTTTATTCTGCGGGATCTTAGACTCAGCAGAATCCTTTATCAGCTTGTCCAGTTCGGTGCCAAAAAGCCTGTCACCAGCGAACGGAAGATTCTGCAAAATCTTCTTGGATGTGGTATCTGAGTCCCAAAGACGCAGCCACAACAACCTGCGAATCGCAATAGCATTGGCCGAAGCCACAGCTGAGCGAGTGGCAGTTTCCAGAGTCGCCGTCCTGGCGTAGTCCGCATAGGCCCTCGCCCTCTCGGTAAGTGCCAGGACCTCTGGACTGGACCTTGCCAGGTCAGAGATACCATCCAAGCAGGTAGTAATCGCTTGTAAGGTCCAGACCGTGGCAAAATTAGGGGCAAATGAAGACCCCACAGCCTCATAGGAAGACTTGGCGAGTTGCTCGACCTGTCTATCCGTCGCATCCTTCAGCGAGGAGCTATCAGAGGCAGAGAAAAGGGAGCGTGCAGCAATCCTGGTCATGGAAGCATCCACCTTCGGGGACTGCGACCACTCCTGAAGCACCTCCTGGGGGAAGGGGAAGCGATTGTCCTTGGGTTTGCGGACATAACGCCGCCCAGGATGTAACCTGGGAGCTCTAACCACCCTTCCAAAGTTCGTGTGGTCCATGAAGGAGCCACTTGGTCTAGCCTCTGGCCGCAGCCATTGATAGACCTCCTTCGGGTGCACCGTCACCTCCTCAGGGGGTGTCACGAGACGTAAGGTCTCGTTGATAGAGGACACCAGATCCTCCACCCCGTCTGGTGGTTCAGACACAGACACAGACCCGAAAGTTGAACCCCCATCATCGTCCTCACCATCAGAGGAACGCTCCTCCTCAGAGAGAGCCTGGAGCTCGGGTGACTCCTCACGACGAGCCCGCTTAAGGGGTCTCACAGCAGAAGAGGGAGACACCCGGGGGTAACTGGACGGAGTAGCTGGGCTATCCAGCCTCCTATTAAGTGCCTCCAGGGATTGCGACATGGAGGACAGCTGGGACAACAGAGATTCATTGATCTTATTCTGAGTTTCCCATGGCCCTGGGATCACCTGAACCTCAGGGTATAGCACCGGAGCTGCTGACTCAGCAGTGTCAGTCCGGGCCTCTGGGCATCCGCAGTTATTGCAGGACCCCTCCACCGGTGTCCCATTGCATGTAGCACAGGTAATGGTGGCCTCTGCCGCCTTAGCAGCACGCTTCCTAGCTGAGGACATCGCCACAGTAGGGGAAAATAAGCCAAATTGCAGACAAAAACCGGGAGTCCCGGTGGCTTACCGACCGCAGCAAGGCGGTAGGAGGAAGCGGTGTGTGTGCGTGACCTCCGCGAAGGTTTCCGGTCTCCCCTGGAGTGCAGACGCACGCTGCAGACAGATCCCAGCCGGGAAGTGAGGGGTAAAGATGGCCGCCGACAGTGAAACTGTGGGCGGCGCCGAAAACACGCGGGAAGCACACACACACGCCCATCGATGACGTCACCGCACGGGCTGCTTCCCATCCTCCAAGCAGCCTCAGCATGAAGGCGCCAGAGCCCGCAGCGCGGGAATTAGTGTGAAACACCACACACAGACTGCATACAAACAAACATCCGCAGCCTACAGCTTCAGCCCCTGTGACACACAGGGCGGTCAGCCAGGGTGACCCTAGCACAGGGTACACCACCAGATCCGCGGACCCGAGGGTAACGCGCGGTCTGAGTGTCAGGACACATCAAGTGACCGACACTACCCCCAGGCACACAGGAGACACAGAGTGCCTCAGTGCCGGTCCGGTCTGTAAGCACCATTTAGGGAGGCCTCGGACGGGGGTTTCAGCACCAGTCCGGAGTGTAAGCACCATTTAGGGAGGCCTCGGACTGGGCTGGCTCCAGTCCGGTCTGTAAGCACCATTTAGGGAGGCCTCGGACGGAGCGGAGCTGTGCAAGGCTCCCATCTCCCACTCTCCAGAGCCCCCCAGAGAGGGATGGAAAGGAGCGCGACAGCGTACCGGGAGAACACAAAGTGTCCAGGCTCTAGGCCCTCCGGTACCTCCACCTGCGTGTTCCACAAGGGTGAGCGGGGAGGCTGTCGCCGGTCCCGACCGGAACCATTTTACCTTGTCTTCAGACGCCATCACGTAAGATGTGAGAATGCAGTGAAGTGCAAGCAAAGCGTGATCCTCCGAGCACACGAAGTTTAAAACTGAGGATGTTCCCTGCGGTAGGGGTTTATAAGCGGAGGAGGCGGTGTCTACAAACTTGTAGTACCTAGTGTGACCTCCGGAGGGCAGTGCCCTAAACCCCATTGTCTGGGTCTCCCATTATGATGACCAGAAAATAACATAACTTACAGAAGTCCCTGAGGCTTTGGACTGGAAAGGCGTCCCCCAGGCTCCATTCTGCACTCCCCGATCCGGCAGCGCACGCCCCGCTGGGCGGCATTATTCTTTATTCATCGCTGCTTCCTCTTTTTGGAACCTCCCGCCTCTGGACAGCTAGTATGCACCGCCCGCTACGTCACATCCGGCGCGGTGCATTATGGGGCCGATCACGTGTTCGTCCCCAGTGCATTATGGGCTTGATCACGTGATCAGCCCGACTCCGCGCATGCGCAATGCGCTTATTGAAGCCGGGCCGATCATGTGATAATGCCCATAATGCACCACGCCGAATGTGACGTAGCGGGTGGTGCATACTAGCTGTACAGAGGGCGGGAGATTCCAAATAGAGGAGGTGGCGATGAATAAAGAATAATGCCCCCCAGCGGGGCGTGCGCTGCCGGATTGAGGAGGGGAGAATGGAGCCTGGGGACACCTTTCCAGTCCCCAGCCTCAGGGACTTCTGTAAGTTATAAGTTATTTTTCTCCAGTTTTATAGGGCCCCTTTAGCTCACAGAGATAGGGAGCAGCTAGGAAGGTGTAGGGACAGCTAGTGATAGTGTAGGGGCTTAGATCCAGGTGACAGGTTCCCTTTAAAGAGTCGATTATGACTTTAAAGGGAACCAACCACCTCAGATGATGTCTATAAGCAGTTAATACATGTCCCTGCAACCTAACTACACCATTCCAGCTATGTTTTTGCTAAGAATATTGATAAAAGCAAACCGAAATAAACACTTTGTAAACTTACATGCCTGCGTACTTGAGGGCGTCTCCCTCGGGCTCTCATACTAGAGGGCTGTGTCTTGTGCAGCATGAGTGGCTTCCCTACCCCTCCCTCTCTCTTTGCAGGACGTCACTGAAGGGCGTTATATTATCTTTGTGTGGGCGGGCACGCAAGGCTGCTCCCGTCCCCGCACGTCATCGGAGGCAGGCAGAGTCACGTGCACTCGCATCGTCACTTCCTGTCGGCTCCGTGGAGTGACGCGCCACTGAGGGATACCGTATGAGCAAAACACATTGCGGCGAGCGGACGTGGTATCTTTCATTAAGCTGATACCACGTCCGTTGGCCGCAATGTGTTTTGCTCATACGGTATCCCTCAGCGGCGCGTCACTCCACGGAGCCGACAGGAAGTGACGATGCGAGTGCACGTGACTCTGCCTGCCTCCGATGACGTGCGGGGACGGGAGCAGCCTTGTGTGCCCGCCCACACAAAGATAATATAACGCCCTTCAGTGACGTCCTGCAAAGAGAGAGGGAGGGGTAGGGAAGCCACTCATGCTGCACAAGACACAGCCCTCTAGTACGAGAGCCCGAGGGAGACGCCCTCAAGTACGCAGGCATGTAAGTTTACAAAGTGTTTATTTCGGTTTGCTTTTATCAATATTCTTAGCAAAAACATAGCTGGAATGGTGTAGGTAGGGTGCAGGGACATGTATTAACTGCTTATAGACGTCATCTGAGGTGGTTGGTTCCCTTTAAGGATTGCTACCCTTAGTGGGCATCAGAGTCTTAGAACTTGAACTGTATTGTACACGCTGAGTATTTTTCTCCTTGCAGATTTGGTGCAGCTTTAAATCTGTAGCCTGTAAATTCTTGCATTTTTTTGGCTGCAGATTTCACTCATTCTAATGAATGAGTAATCTGCACCAAAAACACATGGCAAAAATGTACCAAGAACACAGCAAAAATTTGCGGCTGCATTTTCCTGCCAAAAGATGCAGAAATGGTGCACATATTTCTGTATCAAATCCTAAACGTGAGCACATACCCTAACAAGCAACTTTTCATATGCATAATAAGCTGCAAAAACATGCTGCAGACACACAACACGTGAACAGCCTTTTACACTTACATTGGACTTAAAGGGATCCTGTCACCTCCAGAACGCTTCCTAAGCTACGAAAACATGTCCCTGCAGCATCCATTCACTAATCTCAAACTCCTTTTGTCTCCTAAAAGCATCCTGTGAAAGTGCAAAAAAACGTTTTAATACTTACTCATTAGTGATTATTTCAAAAATGAAGAAAAAACCAGGGCACGACAGGAATTGCTATAGTATGCTGCACTTATATTAGTCCAGTATAGGACCGGTGTGGACACTCCTCGAGCGGTGGTGCATGCTCCTTACAGTCCCATAAGCATGAAAACGTGTAGAAAAAATGTGCGGCACTCACCGATGTGACTATCTTCCATTTATTGGAGCCGGTAGGTAGACATGGCAGTCAGGTTACAAGTGTAACATGATGGCGGGAGGGAGTTAGTGATTATAATTAGTGATTATAATTAGCAGGGGCTATATTCTTTAGTCACCAGGGCGGGCTGTTTTGCAGGCTCCAGGATCCACCCTCTCTCTGTTTGTTTGCTCTGCTTGTGCAGGCTTTACCATCCCCCCTCTCTATCACTCACAGAATGCAAATCATTAGTCCTGCCTTCAGCTCCACATCACACCAGCACAGACAGAGAGAGGGCTGGATCATTCAGGCTGCAAAACAACATGCCCTAGTGACTAAAGAATATAGCCCCTGCTAATTATAATCACTAATGAGTAAGTATTAAAACGTTTTTATCCACTTTCACAGGATGCTTTTAGGAGACAAAAGGAGTGTGAGATTAGTGATGGGATGCTGCAGGGACATGTTTTGATAGCTTAAGAGGAGTTTTGTAGGTGACAGGATCCCTTCAACATTGATACGAGTAAACGCAATTCCACATTTATCTGGCAGGGTACAGGAGCAGAGTCCTGTTGAGACAGGGAGAAGACTGCGATCAGTGAATAAACTATTACCTTCATGACACTTACAATACCTAAGAAAGGTAAAAATCAACAGAGATGCTTTATATGTGTGTATGACCACATCAGAATATAAATACTGTCAAGCCAAATGTTTGTTTCATTGGATTTTAAAAGTGTAAATCAGAGCACTGCAAGTCTGAGCCTAAGGCCGGCTTCACACTGCGTGTGTGATCCGATCCGTGCCTGTCCGCTTGAGGCAGACAGCCGCGGACCGGATCAGCACACAGGACTGGGGGCTAATATGCCTTCCGATCCTGTGTGCAGCGCACGCAGCTGCAGCCGCTGACAGGTTAGGACCACAGCGCCCGCGGTCCTCACCTATCGGCAGTGGGAACTGTGTGCGGCTTCACACAGGATCGGAGGGCATAATAGCCCCCCAGTCCTGTGTGCTGATCCGGTCCGCGGCTGTCTGCCTCAAGCGGACAGGCACGGATCGGATCACACACGCAGTGTGAAGCCGGCCTAAGACCGCCATCTCAGATGGAATAACTTCAGAATATACAGCCATACAGATGCTTTAGTCTCCTTTGCAGGTACACATGGTCATACTTAAATGTTAGCTTGGGGGGGGGAGGGGGGGTCTAAATAACGACTTTAGACTGCAGTAAATATTCATGCTACCACAACCCATGCGACCTCAATCCAACCTTTTCCCTTTGTTAAACAGGCCGGTATTCACCCAACAGACAAGCAAAACATTCGTATGTTCGGTGAGATAATGACTTAAGCAAGCATACAAGTCTTAGTTTTTGGTAGCACATTGTTCTCTATAAAAAGAACATGTAGTCAGTTGGCAGTCATTTAATAGCCACAATTAGGCAGTACAAAATAAGCCCTAACTGTACTGTCTACACATAACCTAGTAGTTTTGGCTGGTCTCAGACAGATTTTCAAAGAAACAGACCCCCAGTGGAAAGGGCCTGAAGGAAAATATCCTAAAATATTAACTTTGGTTACCCTACAATCTCATGTTTAAGAAGGAGCAAGGCCAGACTGACACATCAGTGTTCAGTGATGCAGGGACAGCACAGACCAAAACTAGACTGTTTTAGGCTGCTTTCACATCAGCCTTTTACGCAGATCGCGGCAGTTGCGGTGAAAAGAACGCAACTGCTGTGATTACCGCATAACGGCCATACAATGTCTATGGGGCTTGCGGTAAGTGTGCTGCAGGTGCGGTTGTGAAAAAAACGCGGTATGACGCGTTTTTTTGCGACCGCACTTGCCGCAAGCCTTATAGACATTGTATGGGGCTTGCCGCAAATGAACCGCAAGTGTGGCCGTTATGCGGTAATAGCGGCAGTTGCAGTTTTTTCACGGCAACTGCCGCGATCAGCGCAAAACGCTGGTGTGAAAGGGGCCTTAGGCTGGTTTCACACTGGTGTTTGCCAGCGCTACGGAAGATGCGCATACGCATGTAAAAACACATGCATATGCATGCAAACAGCGTTTTTCTTATGCATCGTCACCCGCAAACATTTAAAAAAATGCTGCATATGCTTGTTTGCGTTTTTGCATGCGCACGCGTTTTTTTCCACGCATTTCTTCAATAATTCTTCTGCGGCATCAGCCCTGTTCTGGTAGGTTTTTTGACAGATCCCGCCCATAAGGAGTGGCTAATCTCTTTCTGGGCATGTGCATTGTCTTAAACGCATGCGTACCAAACACAGGCATCTGCAAGTCCTTGCGTTCGATTGCGTATACAGAGGATAATGCGTAGTGTATGCGCATTCGTACGCATGCGCTTTTTTGAGCAACCAAAAAATGCAACATGTTGCGTCTCAAGGCCGCGGAATTTCGACACGCCGGTACGCATACGCAGCCATACACATGCCAAATAATGTCTCTGCGCACAAATGCGCACTCCATGTTAAAGATACGTGTGCATTACACTTGCGATTTTGAGAAATTTTATCCGCAGCGCTTGCAAATGCCAGTGTGAAACCACCCTTATATCAGCCTCTCAAGTTTGGGTCAGAAGACTCTCTGCCATCTGCACATTGCGGTCCATATTGCATGAAGACTGTATAGCAGCATACAGAGGGCTACATAGTTAAGAATAAACCTGTACAGATGCTTTTTAAAAAACATAAGAAAGATCTCTGCACACTACTGTAGAATTAAAGCTGCAAAATAGTCCTGTGCATGAGGCCTTAAAGTGATCCTGTCACCAGGTTTTTCTGATACAAGCTGCAGCCATCACCATTAAGGCTTTATATACACCATTCTAGAATACTGTATGTAAGACCCCAGGATGTCTGTATAATCTATAAAACAGCTTTAATTACTCATAAGGTGGTCTGGAGTGTTTCGCTGGTATTGGTCCAATGCCTCCTTATCTTCATATTAATGCCGTCCTCTTCTCTGCTTTGTGCGGATGACATGTCCTGCGTTCCCCACACAGCCTCCTCCATTGCACATTAAGATACTTTGATTTGCCCTCAGCAGGGCAGAAGGAAGTGCACATGTGCACAATGTAGAAGACTTTGTGGGTGATGTAAAACGCATCACTCGCAAGAGGCAGAGAAGAGCTTGTTATCACATAAACCTGGTGACAGGCTCACTTTAAAATGCAATTTCCCTACATTCTGATGTGTCCGACTCATGGAAGGCCTTACTCAGATCTGATTGGAGGATTAGTCTCAGCCATTCAAGTCTATGAAGATAAACAAGACACAAATGCAGGTTTTCATTTCCTTCATTTTTGCATCTGTATCCAATGGATCTTTTCCTTAGGGTGCTTCACACTAAGCGAGATCGCTGATGCGTCACAGTTTTGGTGACGCAACAGCGACCATGCTATGCGTGACACGTAGCAGCGACCAGGCTCCTGCTGTGAAATCGCCGATCGTGTTGGAATGTCCTGGACCATTTTTTGGTCGTTGCGCTCCCGCTGGGCAGCATGCATTGGTGTGTTTGACGGGGCCAACGACCTCAATACTACAGGTCTGAGTGACAGGGTCCCAACGACCGCCGTATCGTTGCTGCATCGCTGGTGAGATCTGACTGACATATCACCAGCAACCACGTAGCGACGCACCAGCGATCCCCACCAGGTCGTATCGTCGTCGGGATCGCTGGTGCGTCGCCAAGTGTGACAGTCTTTAGGTTGGCTTCACACCAAGGTTTTGTTCCTGTCCGTGGGGATCCTGTTTTTTGCAGGACCACACAGACAGGTCCGAATTGTAACTCCGGATGCCATTTCTGTGTCCGGATCCAGAATTTTGAGGGATGCGAACACAGAAAGAGCTGGGAGGAGCCGAGCCAGGTAAGTGGTGTCCGTGCTGTTACACTGCTAAAGTGAAAGTATCTACATACACTGCTAAAGTGAAATAAAAGAAAGGGATTGTTAAAAAAAAAGGAAAAAAAAAATGCTCACCTCTTCGCCGAGTGTGCCGCCATGCGCGGCGTCCACCTCCAATGGCTGCAGGGCCTTAATCAGCTGCCCGGGAAGTGGCGACAACCTGATCAGCTGATGTGCCACATGACAGCATCCCAGAAGCCACACTGACCAAAAATCGGACGACACTCATACGACTCTCTGATGCGTCAATCGTACAATTTTTTAACACGCCAGTGTGTTTCCAGCCTTAGGGCCACGTCACACGCATCTATTTACTGAACGATATTGTTTAAGCGACCTGCTTTTTTGATCGCTTAAGCGATATGGTTTGTGCGTCGTTCCATGTAATCAAACAATTTTTCTTTGAAAAATCATTTGATTGTTTGATTGCAGACTTGTTAACTAGGTCACAAATCTATCGTTGGTCGGCCGGTGGACATGCAGCATCGCTGCGCTGGACAACGACAGAGCAACGATGAAGGAGCTCCCAGCGCCTTGCAGCCTATGCTGGGAGCTCGTATCCATGGTTAAGATCGGGTTACTAAGCGCTGCGCGGCGCCTAGTAACCCCATGTTTACCATGGTTACCAGTCTTCTCGCTGGTCCACATCGTTGGTGAGTCTGCCTGTGAAAGCTCACCAACGATGTGAACGATATTGTTAGCGATTGCGTGTGCATGTGATCGCTAACAATATCGTTCAGTAAATTGAACCGTGTGACGTGGCCCTTAGGCTGGTACAGGATTTTCCCTGATCAGTGTCCATCCAGTTTGTGTGCCAAAACAAGGAGTGTCTCCAACCCAGAACAGGTGTCAATCTTTCAATTATAGTTTTTCTCTGCAAGTTCCTCTTCTGGTTTTGGCACACAAACCTGATCAGGGAAAAAACTACAGTGTGAAACCAGCCTCAGGCTGGCTTCACACCACGGCAGAGTCCGGTCCAGGGCTGTCCGGTGTAAACCAGACAGCCCTGAACCGGATTTTGGCCCCATAGTATCCTATGGAGACGGATGGCAGCTCTCTGCCATCCGGTTTCCATCTCTCTGGCAGAATCCGGGAGAAATCGCATTTTTCTCACCGCACATAAAAACCTTGCTTGCAGAGAAAAATCTCCCCAAATTGCCGTATCCTGTATTCTCCTGGATCCGGTTCAATCCGGCGCTCCCTAAACATGGGAGCCTATGGGGCCAGATGGTCCTGTTCCGAGAGAATCCGGACACCTGCGGCTGTACGCCGCTGTTTCAGGGACGTGATCATTTAGCGGTGGCAGCTGCATCCGGCAGCACACCGGATGGCATATTAGCCCTCCGGTTCAGTGTATTGATCCGGTCCGGGGCTGTCAGGGATCTTACCGTGGTGTGAAGCCACCCTTAGTTATAAACTTAATTAAAAAGGTGACCTTCCAAGGGACTGTTATTGGCTAGGAAGCAAGCAGATCTCTCCCCTGAAAAAAAGAACGGAAGCAAATAGGATGACATAAGAGTAATAAAAAAAATGGCTTCCTTTCTCTTGGATGGTAATGTGTAAATCTAGCCTAATGGCCATGTCACACGGTTCAATTTCAATCACAATATCGTCAGAAAAGTCACGTGAGTGAGATTGAACAATTTCGCAATATCGCTTGTGCGGTGTCACAAGCATAGATCTCAAATGCGATTTCAAATTTGGCAACGTGCCAGCGATCAAGCGCAAAACCCAGCGATCTACAAAAGCCATTGCCAGGAATAGGCGAAATTGTCCACTAGATTGTAAGTACGGCGTCACATGGCACGATGCTGTTGATTGCTCAAGCGATTATCGCTTGATTTGTGCTCCTGCTCACAAATCTGCAAACAATCAAGCGATTTTTCAATGAAATATCACTCTGTTACACGCACCAACGATATCGCTTAAGCGATTACAAAAAGCAGATCACTTAAGCGATATTGTTCACAAGATTAACGCGTGTGACGTGGGCATAAAGAGCAGTGTCAAAACTAAAAATGCCTTGCCGTGCAGCCTCTCTTTTATTGAATGTCATGTTGTAAAAGGTCACAACTTTGAAAAATTTTGCAACTGTTTCATTACACCTGTCCCATATGTCTTTGCCAAAGTGGGTGGAGCTGGGAGTGTAATTCATCAGATTTTATATTATGCACTTTAGTCCCCGCCTCGGGTAACATTTCTGATGATGGGGCAAACCAGTTAAGAGGTCCACCTAACGCATTATGTGATGTGGGCCTCTTTAATGGATTGGGCAAATCTCACTCCTGCAATTCCGTCTATTAAGATTGATGTATCCAGTCGTAATGAACCAGGCCCAAAATGTTTATAAGTTCATCTCAGAGCTGTGGAGCACTCAGCACAACCGTGTATAACCAAGTGTGGGCGGCATGGTCTTTCAATAAACTATTAAAGGCTGAATGATTTTAGAGGTAAAAGATCAACTTAATAATCAATGCCGCCATCTCATTTTCATAAAAAATGCTGGAAAAAAAACCACAAGACTGCAATGTGTTAATACAGGTGTTGTCTAGACGCTACAGCAATTGCCATTCACTAGATCTGTATATGGTCAGGGTTCACACAATGCATATTTGATGCATATTCTTGTGTTTTCCTGCATTAACAGCATTTTTTATGTGTGCGTAAATGCAATGAAACTCAATTCTGGGTACACAATCCAGAAAAACCTATGGGTTTTGACAAAATGCGTTCACATGTTGCGCTTTTGTGCATTTTTTTACGCATGCGCTTTTACTTCAAAAGCGCATGTGTAAAAAGAATAGATATGTGAACTCTGCGCATTTCCTTGTGCGCTTTTCCCATAGCCCACAAGATAAAATGGGCTTGAAAAAAATGCAGTGTGAATGCAGATGCACTTTTTGCTGCGCACGCGCGTAAAAAAGAGCAAATGCAAAAAATATGCACCGTGTGAACGTAGCCAAGACTTTTGTAGCATTACTGACTGAAGTTGCAGCTGCTGTCCTTCCATTTGCATGCAACTCAATGTAATGTTTTGCACTGCAGCTAAATAGTTAATATCAATCGATATAAAATACAAAAGTCACAGTGTAGCATAGGCCAAAAGGACACACACAAAGCCACCAAAAGGAAATAAACGTGACCAATTACCAATAACAGCATTACCTCCCAACAGTGCTGACTGATCGCTCCAGTATAGAGACCTCATGTGGCACCCATCTGAACCCCCCCCTTGCCCGACCCTCAGTGCTCACACTGTGAGATTGCTTAATAAATATGACAGTGGAAGCAACTGCTTTCTTCTATAGATAAGCATAAAACCAACACAATCCGAATGCATAGTGAATAAAACTGAGTGGATGAGAACAAAGGACAGAGCCCGCACCCCTGCTCTATTATGTCAGCAATCAGGGCACTCTGGGGATATTGCCTTTTGGGGACACGATCTTCGGGTGTGGGGGTTTGCGTTACCTTTTAGGGACACCATGAGGGAGGCTCATCTTTAGGGCACACCCTCTGTGGGGGTGGGGGTTACCTTTTGGGTTTTGGGGACACCCTTTGTGGGGGGAGGGGTGTCTACCTTTTATGTATACCCTCTGTGGGGAGGAGGTCCACCTTTTGGGTATACCCTCTGTGGAGGGGGGGGTGAGGCCTAACTTTTGGGGACACCCTCTGTGGGGAGGGCTCACCATATGGTTACACCATCTATGGGGGGGGGGGGGGCTTACCTTTTGGGGACACCCTCTGTGGGGAGGGCTCACCATATGGTTACACCATCTATGGGGGGGGGGGCTTGCCTTTTGGGGACACCCTCAGTGGTGGAGGGGGTAGGTTTACCTTCTGGGGACACCCTCTATAGGGGGGCCCACCATATGGTTACACCATCTGGGGGGGGGGGGCTAGGGGGGGAGTGCTTTCCTTTTGGGAACACCCTATATAGGGGTGGGGGAATCACCATCGGTTACACCATCAATGGTGGGAGGCTTACCTTTTGGGGACGCCCTCTATAGGGGGGGTTACCATATGGTTACACCATCTATGTGGGGGGCCTCACCTTTTGGTGACACCCTCTATAGGGGGGGCTTACCTTTTGGGGACACCCTCTATAGGAGGGGATCACCATAGTTACACCATCTATGGGGGGGGGCTTACCTTTTCGAGACACCCTCTATAGGGGGGGGGGGGGGATCACCATATGGCTACACCATCTATGTGGGGGGCTCACCTTTTGGGGACACCATACAGTTACACCATCTATGGGGGGGGGGCTTACCTTTTCGAGACACCCTCTATAGGGGGGGGGGGGATTCCCATATGCTACACCATCTATGTGGGGGGCTCACCTTTTGGGGACACCATACAGTTACACCATCTATGGGGGGGGCTTACCTCTTCGAGACACCCTCTATAGGGGGGATCACCATATGGCTACACCATCTATGTGGGGGGCTTACCTTTTGGTGACACCGTCTGTGGTGGGGGGGGGGGGGGGGGAGAGATGTTTACCTTTTGGGGACACCCTCTATAGGGGGGGGGGGGAAATCACCATATGGTTACACCATCTATTGGGGGGACTTACCTTTTGGGGACACGCTCTCCGGGGAGCTCCTCTGCTGCCAGCCCGACCTGCTGACGTTAGACAAGGACACTGGAGACGGTGAGGAGGAGGAGGAGGGCGCTCCAGGGGTGCTGAGCTCCGCTCCCGGGCTGGAGACCCCCGGGGACGGTGAGGTGGGGGAGCCCAGGGTGGGCTGGTGGTGGTGATGATGATGGTGGTGGTGGTGAGAGTGATGGTGGTGATGATGGTGGTGGTGATGGAGGTGTCCCCTGGTGGGAGACGCCCCGGTCTGTGTGGACACGGTGGGGCTATTCCTGGAGCTGGTGACGGCCGGGGGAGACTCCACGCCGTTGCCCCCGCTCCCTCTGCCGGGGCTGCTGCTGCGCGGAGAATGGCGGAGGGCGGACCCGTTGTTGTTGTTATTCCCCCGTGTAGGGCTGCCGTGCTGCTTCAACTGGAAGGGCACCGTGGCCCTCATGGGCTGCAGCCGACTCCCCGGAGCGCCGCCCGTGCTGCCGTTGGCGGGGGTGACCGGAGGGGTGGGGGAGCCATTCCTCCTCACCCGCGGCTGGGACATCTCCTACTATGGAGTCTCTGCTATACAAATGGCGGCAGCTCTGATCCCCAAACCACGGCGAGAACAGCGTGCAGCCCGGCGGCCGTCCGTGGCGGTGATCACGTGGTGTCCGGGCCCCTCCGTGTCGGTTACGGCGGCTGCACCTGTGGAGCCCGCGGCCGCCGTGAGACAACACAACACCCTGTGCGCCTGCGCCCCGCCTACCGACACTGCTGATTTCCTGATTGGCCAACCTCACGCCAATAGGCTTACAGCGTTCAGCGGAGCAACAGTAGCTGATTGGCTGCTGAGCGCCTGTTACACGCAGGGGAGCCAATGAGGGAGTGTTTCCCAGGCTTCAGGGAGGGGGCGGCCAGTGCGCTGTAGTGGGCCATCCAGTCACCTACCAGAGGCTGTCAGTGGCGGCGCAGGGGGCGGACCCAGGCGCGGGGGGGCGGGGCCAGGCGCAGCAGCTCCTCTGTCGTCATGGCTGTAGTAACAGGAGAATGCCTCTGGCTGAGATCAGCTTGTGAGGGATGGGAGGAGGCGTCTAGTGCGACGTCTGCCTGTGAATGGCCGGCCTGTGTTATGTCAGCCCACAAAGCTGGAGCAGGCAGATGGCGGTGAGGTTACCTCACCTTACCTCATGTAATGCTCAGCCACAATCCGTACACAAACCATCCACCGAGGAGACCATAGTATACACAAGTATCATCGCCTCACACCTAGGCCGCATCAACGCCACACTCACATTGCGTTTTTATGCGTTTTTACTTGCAGATTTCTAAGAATCTGCCAGTAGGACACATCCCAGCCGAGTCAGTGGAGCCCCTGTGGTCTGTGCCACCTTCAGATCCCAGCCGAGTCACTGGAGCCCCTGTGGTCTGTGCCACCTTCACATCCCAGCCGAGTCAGTGGAGCCCCTGTGGTCTGTGCCACCTTCACATCCCAGCCGAGTCAGTGGAGCCCCTGTGGTCTGTGCCACCTTCAGATCCCAGCCGAGTCAGTGGAGCCCCTGTGGTCTGTGCCACCTTCACATCCCAGCCGAGTCAGTGGAGCCTCTGTGGTCTGTGCCACCTTCACATCCCAGCCGAGTCAGTGGAGCCCCTGTGGTCTGTGCCACCTTCACATCCCAGCCGAGTCAGTGGAGCCTCTGTGGTCTGTGCCACCTTCACATCCCAGCCGAGTCAGTGGAGCCTCTGTGGTCTGTGCCACCTTCACATCCCAGCCGAGTCAGTGGAGCCACTGCAGTCTGTGCCACCTTCAGATCCCAGCCGAGTCAGTGGAGCCCCTGTGGTCTGTGCCACCTTCAGATCCCAGCCGAGTCAGTGGAGCCTCTGTGGTCTGTGCCACCTTCAGATCCCAGCCGAGTCAGTGGAGCCTCTGTCGTCTGTGCCACCTTCAGATCCCAGCCGAGTCAGTGGAGCCCCTGTGGTCTGTGCCACCTTCACATCCCAGCCGAGTCAGTGGAGCCCCTGTGGTCTGTGCCACCTTCAGATCCCAGCCGAGTCAGTGGAGCCCCTGTGGTCTGTGCCACCTTCACATCCCAGCCGAGTCAGTGGAGCCCCTGTGGTCTGTGCCACCTTCAGATCCCAGCCGAGTCAGTGGAGCCCCTGTGGTCTGTGCCACCTTCACATCCCAGCCGAGTCAGTGGAGCCTCTGTGGTCTGTGCCACCTTCACATCCCAGCCGAGTCAGTGGAGCCCCTGTGGTCTGTGCCACCTTCACATCCCAGCCGAGTCAGTGGAGCCCCTGTGGTCTGTGCCACCTTCACATCCCAGCCGAGTCAGTGGAGCCCCTGTGGTCTGTGCCACCTTCGCATCCCAGCCGAGTCAGTGGAGCCCCTGTGGTCTGTGCCACCTTCAGATCCCAGCCGAGTCAGTGGAGCCCTGTGGTCTGTGCCACCTTCACATCCCAGCCGAGTCAGTGGAGCCCCTGTGGTCTGTGCCACCTTCAGATCCCAGCTGAGTCAGTGGAACCCCTGTGGTCTGTGCCACCTTCAGATCCCAGCCGAGTCAGTGGAGCCCCTGTGGTCTGTGCCACCTTCAGATCCCAGCCGAGTCAGTGGAGCCCCTGTGGTCTGTGCCACCTTCAGATCCCAGCCGAGTCAGTGGAGCCCCTGTGGTCTGTGCCACCTTCAGATCCCAGCCGAGTCAGTGGAGCCCCTGTGGTCTGTGCCACCTTCACATCCCAGCCGAGTCAGTGGAGCCTCTGTGGTCTGTGCCACCTTCACATCCCAGCCGAGTCAGTGGAGCCCCTGTGGTCTGTGCCACCTTCACATCCCAGCCGAGTCAGTGGAGCCCCTGTGGTCTGTGCCACCTTCAGATCCCAGCTGAGGCAGTGGAACCCCTGTGGTCTGTGCCACCTTCAGATCCCAGCCGAGTCAGTGGAGCCCCTGTGGTCTGTGCCACCTTCAGATCCCAGCCGAGTCAGTGGAGCCTCTGTGGTCTGTGCCACCTTCAGATCCCAGCCGAGTCAGTGGAGCCCCTGTGGTCTGTGCCACCTTCAGATCCCAGCCGAGTCAGTGGAGCCTCTGTGGTCTGTGCCACCTTCAGATCCCAGCCGAGTCAGTGGAGCCTCTGTCGTCTGTGCCACCTTCAGATCCCAGCCGAGTCAGTGGAGCCCCTGTGGTCTGTGCCACCTTCACATCCCAGCCGAGTCAGTGGAGCCTCTGTGGTCTGTGCCACCTTCAGATCCCAGCCGAGTCAGTGGAGCCCCTGTGGTCTGTGCCACCTTCACATCCCAGCCGAGTCAGTGGAGCCCCTGTGGTCTGTGCCACCTTCACATCCCAGCTGAGTCAGTAGAACCCCTATGGTCTGTGCCACCTTTAGATCCCAGCCGAGTCAGTGGAGCCCCTGTGGTCTGTGCCACCTTCAGATCCCAGCCGAGTCAGTGGAGCCTCTGTGGTCTGTGCCACCTTCAGATCCCAGCCGAGTCAGTGGAGCCTCTGTCGTCTGTGCCACCTTCAGATCCCAGCCGAGTCAGTGGAGCCCTGTGGTCTGTGCCACCTTCACATCCCAGCCGAGTCAGTGGAGCCTATGTGGTCTGTGCCACCTTCAGATCCCAGCCGAGTCAGTGGAGCCTCTGTGGTCTGTGCCACCTTCAGATCCCAGCCGAGTCAGTGGAGCCCCTGTGGTCTGTGCCACCTTCACATCCCAGGCGAGTCAGTGGAGCCCTGTGGTCTGTGCCACCTTCACATCCCAGCCGAGTCAGTGGAGCCCCTGTGGTCTGTGCCACCTTCACATCCCAGCCGAGTCAGTAGAGCCCTGTGGTCTGTGCCACCTTCAGATCCCAGCCGAGTCAGTGGAGCCTCTGTGGTCTGTGCCACCTTCACATCCCAGCCGAGTCAGTGGAGCCTTTGTGGTCTGTGCCACCTTCACATCCCAGCCGAGTCAGTGGAGCCTCTGCGGTCTGTGCCACTTTCAGATCCCAGCCGAGTCAGTGAAGCACCTGTGGTATGTGCCACCTTCAGATCCCAGCCGAGTCAGTGGAGCCATTGCGGTCTGTGCCACCTTCAGATCCCAGCCGAGTCAGTGGAGCCCCTGTGGTCTGTGCCACCTTCAGATCCCAGCCGAGTCAGTGGAGCCTCTGGTCTGTGCCACCTTCAGATCCCAGCCAAGTCAGTGGAGCCTCTGCGGTCTGTGCCACCTTCAGATCCCAGCCGAGTAAGTGGAGCCCCTCTGGTCTGTGCCACCTTCAGATCCCAGCCGATTGAGTGGAGCCTCTGCGGTCTGTGCCACCTTCAGATCCCAGCCGAGTCAGTGGAGCCTCTGTGGTCTGTGCCACCTTCAGATCCCAGCCGAGTTAGTGGAGCCTCTGCGGTCTGTGCCACCTTCAGATCCCAGCCGAGTCAGTGGAGCCTCTGAGGTCTGTGCCACCTTCAGATCCCAGCCGAGTCAGTGGAGCCCCTGTGGTCTGTGACACCTTCAGATCCCAGCCGAGTCAGTGGAGCCTCTGCCGTCTGTGCCACCTTCAGATCCCAGCCGAGTCAGTGGAGCCCCTGTGGTCTGTGCCACCTTCAGATCCCAGCCGAGTCAGTGGAGCCCCTGCGGTCTGTGCCACCTTCAGATCCCAGCCGAGTCAGTGGAGCCTCTGCGGTCTGTGCCACCTTCAGATCCCAGCCGAGTCAGTGGAGCCTCTGCCGTCTGTGCCACCTTCAGATCCCAGCCGAGTCAGTGGAGCCTCTGCAGTCTGTGCCACCTTCAGATCCCAGCCGGGTCAGTGGAGGCCCTGCGGTCTGTGCCACCTTCACATCCCAGCCGAGTCAGTGGAGCCTCTGCAGTCTGTGCCACCTTCAGATCCCAGCCGAGTCAGTGGAGCCTCTGTGGTCTGTGCCACCTTCAGATCCCAGCCGAGTCAGTGGAGCCCCTGTGGTCTGTGCCACCTTCACATCCCAGCCGAATCAGTGGAGCCCCTGTGGTCTGTGTCATCTTCAGATCCCAGCCGAGTCAGTGGAGCCTCTGTGGTCTGTGCCACCTTCAGATCCCAGCCGAGTCAGTGGAGCCTCTGTGGTCTGTGCCACCTTTGGATCCCAGTCCAGTCAGTGGAACCTCTGCAGTCAGGGGTGAACCTCTGTGCTGCCTGAGGCGAACTTCATAACAGCCCCCTCCTTCCCACTAGTAAATTTCCTTAATCGGTATCAATAAATCTGGTGCAAACAGATCTATATCTATTGTGTAAAAATTTGTACAGTAGTAGACATTTTAATTTAGAGAAATAGAAAAAAAGTTATCCAAACACAAGGATATCAGCGCCATCACAAGCACATACAAGAACCACACAGAAGAATCCAGAACAAGGTTCATTAATGGCAATGGCAGGCTTGCCACAAATATACAAACACACAATGATGGCGACCGAGCTGTGGTCCTTAGGCAGACACAGTCCTGTATCCTTATAGCACAGGAGGCAGCACTGATTGCCAACTTATTATCTCTGGCACATGCCTACAAAACTCTGGGCAGCTCCAATGTGGCCGCTGCCTGGCACTAACTAGTCAGACATGTCACCATGCATCCCCGTCCACATACCACAGAGGTAACGACCTGCAGTCTGAGCATCAACAACCCAAAGCTGGTAAAATGGCACTTCTCCAACAGACCACGCCTCCTTCTCTCGAAATGCTTAGCCAATCACAAGCGCCGCACACTGGGTTGTCTGGAGATAATAGCAGGGGCCTTCCAATTTGGTTGAGATATGGGAGCGGGAAGAGGGACGAACGCCACCAACCAACCACCGCTCGGGAGATACATGGCTGGATGCCAGTATGTACCGAGGGGCGGCACTGGACCTTAGTGTGTAAGTTATGGCCAATCAGTCCTGCAGCAGAGGGATAATGCATCCTGCACCAAGGGCGCCCATAGAAATCAAGAGGTTCCACAGCAGAAGTTTTAATTGAACTGTCAAAAAAAGAATATTTATCTGGCTCACACAGATACATACATCTCTTACAACATTTCAGCCCTTACAAAGTAATTTTCTTCCTATTGAAGCCCCTAGATTCCTCTTTCATTGTCCCCATAAAGTATGTTTCCAACAAAAGTGCCTCCCAAGTACTGTATGATCTCCCCACAGTGATTCCTCCACATGCACAGTATGATGACCTTACTATACTCCCCTCAACTACGCTTTCACAGTATGATCCTCAACTGTGAGTCCCATACAGCCCTCCATACAGTATAATGGCCCGAAAACATTTTCACCCTGTATAGTGGCCCCCAAAACAAGCCTCAAATAGCCCTCCATGAAGTATAAAGGCTTCCTCACAGGCCAGGTTCACATTGCATTTGTGCTGTGCATCTTCATCTGTTTGACAGCAGCATAAACACATTGAAACGGATGCATTAAGGCATCCATAGACTTGCATTGAACAAATGCATACTAACGCTGCCAAAATAGGCATGAATCTGCAAGTATGCGTTTGTTGAAATGCACAGGAAAAAGCTGACAGCAGCATGTTTCAGTCCGTTACAACACAAACGCAATATAAAGCAATGCTACAGATTTGTGCAGATCATCAGCATTGCATTATGCTGCGTTTGCAATAGATGAATATGATAGAAAGAAATAGGAAAGATAGGAATATTGATGGTAGAAAAGCATTACCAGTGTCCCTGCTCTGTCTCCCGCTCTCTGCTGCTTCTGATGCCGCTTTTTAAGCTCATGAATATTTACCCAGCGGTTCGCGAGCTGCAGGAAGCAGTAGACAGAGCAGAGACACTGGTAATGCTTTCTAGCATCTAGACTCCTATCTATCCTATCTCTTTCTATCCTATTCATCTATCTATCTTTCTACCTATCCTATGATCTATCTTTCTACCTATCCTATCATCTATCAATCTCATGTAGCGCATAAATGTTTGAAGTTTCTAAAACGTATGCTCTATAAAATGACTCAAAATGCCACTTTTGCTGTCCATTACAACAGGATCTGTTAATATTTCCATTGTAAAGGCCGGATTACACGCTGCGATGTCGCAGCTATCCGACCAACGATCGGGATCACTGGGACATCACTATATGATCACTGGTGAGCTGTCACACAGGCAGACTCACCAGCAACCAGCGAGAACACTGGTAACCAAGGTACACATTTGATAACTAAGCAGAGCGCTGCGCTTAGTTACCCGATGTTTACCCTGGTTACCATGTTCCCGCGTGTACTGTGCGGCGCTGGGCATCAGCCGGGAGGTCATTGATCGTTGGCCTCCCGCTGTCACACGTGCCGATACTGGCCACCCAGCGGGAGACCAACGATCGAAAAATGGTCCTGGCTATTTACCAACGATCAGTGATCAGCAAGCTGATCGCTGGTCGTTGGTACATGTGACACTCAATGACATCACTACGAGGTAGCTGCAACGTCACAAAACCGGTGAAGTTGCAACGATATCGTTGCGTTTAACGGGGCCTTTACAGACAACACAAGTGCAATGTGAACCTAGCCACAGCCCTTCAAGTATTAAATTGCTTCCACAGAGCCCTCCAAATATTTTCATGGGTTACATATATTATATTATAACAATACAGACCAAAAGTTTGGACACACCTTCTCATTCAAAGAGTTTTCTGTATTTTCATAACTATGAAAATTGTAGATTCACAATGAAGGCATCAAAACTATGAGTTAACACATGTGGAATTATATACTTAACAAAAAAGTGTGAAACAACTGAAAATATGTCTTATATTCTAGGTTTCTTCAAAGTAGTCATGACAATAAAGAAAACTCTTTAAATGAGAAGGTGTGTCCAAACTTTTGGTCTGTACTGTATATATATATATGTATACATATATATATATATATATATACTATATATCTATATATTATATATATACTATATAATTGTCTAAGGTGTCTGTCGGTCACAGAAATCGCGTGCCAGACAGGGGCCGCTCATTGGTGGCTGCCGGAGGTGGCCACCAATGAGCGCAGACTATACAGATAGGTGTGCAAATTCAAAGTTCGAATTTCGCGCCAATGTGCAGCCCGGCGACAGCGGCGTGTTAGTGCCGCTATCGCCAGGATACACCGGTCCGGCCGACAGTGGCCGCAGCGATCTCCCGCCGCAGCCTCACTGCAGCCTCCTGTTACCAACCCCCGCCACAAGCCGCCCACTGACACCGGGGGCTGCCGGGGTCGGTGCTCCCAGGGTGCAGTCAGCGCGCATCATGCAGCTCCTCCACACTCTCCTGCTTCCTATGGCCGCACAGTCTGTCAAGCTGACAGTCGAATCATTGTTGAGTCACGTTGTCAACTACCTGTTGGGGACATAGCAGTGACAAAATCTGGCAATCTTCCTTGTAGAATGATCATACATGCTGTGATCCCTACGTTTGACCCCTCGCATGCAGATGTCAGTAATCAACAGCTTCGCGCTACAATAACTCATACCTTAGAGTATGCAAATAATAGTGACTAAATTGAGACCTTGACAATTCCCGCTATTGGTGTTGGCATTTTCGGGTTCCCTGTCCATGCCTGTGCAAGAGAGATTGTTGGAATTATAATGAACAAATGTAACCCCCCGAACATTTGCTGCCTCTCCGAAATCAGGTTAGTCAGTCATGAAGACCGAACTGTTAAAGCTTTTAAGACTGTCTGCCTCACCTGGACTCCACCTCATGATATTGGAGCTGCCCAAATACAGCCCTTAATTCCAGGACTGTTACCTCCCCCTGTTCCACATACACAAGTGATTACACCTGTACTTCCGATGCCATCTCTATTCATGCCTCAGGTGCCACCACCAACAGCGCAAGTGCCCACATCTGAGGAGCCAACCCTCTACATCAAGTTTACACCCCAGCAAGCTGTTATTTTGTTGAATCAACTTCCAAATCCAGAAAAACAGCCGATGCCTTTCTACAGAAGCATGCTTCAAATCCAAAGGAATTACTCAGCTACATGGCGAGATCTCATTTCCTTAACAAACCTTAAAGCAGGCGACGCATATTGGCTTGTTATGGAAACCGCGTTTGATGATGCCTCACTTGTCAGTGGCACCACATGGGACTCTGGTGTTGAGTTCTGCCAACAACTCAAGACATGGGCCTCGGATAAGTTGGCTGATCAGTCAACATCTTTCAAGGACGTCACGCAAGAACCAGGGGAGTTGGTTGAGAGATATCATGCTCGTCTAAGTCAAATGTTCAGTGATCTTGGTTTCAGCAACCAAATCAAAGTTCAACGGACATTGCTTGTCTCCTCTTTTGTAGAAGGCCTTCAGGAAGCCCTGAGGAAGCAATTTCAAGCAATCAGACCTGAATATGCTAAGCTGGACCCCAAGGATGTCTTAATGATAGCTAAGGGATTCGAACAAACACTCCCTGAGAAATCTACAACCTCAAACAAAAGACCCATATTCTATTGACTGACGTACAACCTCAAAACCAGAGACCTTCATCACCTCATACAAGAAATGTCTGCACCAGCCCTTCTACTATACACTAAAGGGGGGGAAAATAGCGCAAAATAGGGTCTTAACTGTGTGATTAATGGTCATATAGGTGTGTGATGTGCTCACCTTTTTAGGTTGTGCCCAGTCACAACACCTTAAATGTGTATCTGGCTGCTGCACCTCCCAGTAAAAATGATGATCTCCAAAGTAAAAGAAAGGGATTTTTTCGTGCGCTGCCTCCACACAATAGGCGATCCAAATATTATCCAAACTGTTCTTTATTACTCGACGCGTGTTGTGAGAACTTCTCACTTCCTCAGGAGTTATACAAAGTTACCTTTCAGGAGTAACTTTGTATAACTCCTGAAGAAGTGAGAAGTTCTCACGAAACGCGTAGAATAATAAAGAACAGTTTGGATAATATTTGGATCGCCTATTGTCTGGAGGCAGCACACGAAAAAATCCCTTTCTGTTACTTTGCACCAGCCCCTGGAATCCCAAATTACCAACTACCCTTTTACTTGTTTATCAGTGAAGTAGCAGGACATGCTTCCGGAGTCCTAGCACAAAAACATGGGGGAAGAACAAGACTCATCGGCTATTACTCTGCCCACCTCCCCAACTTTCCCAAGAGCCATACATGCTGCACATGTGCTTCTGGACAAAACTTCGGACATCATCCTTGGGCATCCGGTTCTCTTAATGGCTCCACACAACATAAAAGCTATTCTTGACCAAACTCAACCTAAACACCTGTCACCGCAACATCATATGAGACTACAATGTTCCCACTTGATTCTAGATAATGTCACTCTTGTCCGCTGCAACATCCTCAACACGTCCACGCAGCTTCCTCTTTCCAGGGGGGATGTGGATGATGATACCGATGCTTTTGGTGAAGACACAGTTGCACACTCAGAGGATCATGATTGTCTCAAACAAATGCAGGAAGAAGCAGCCTCCAAGAAAAACATGTCTGAAGACCCACTCCCGTATGCGGATTTGACGTTCTTTACCGATGGTTCCAGATTTGAAGATGAAACAGGTAGATTCCTTACGGGATATGCCGTGGTTACACATGACCAGGTCGTCTCAGCTGGATGCCTACCACAACACATGTCTGCACAGGAAGCGTAACTAAAGGCTTTGACACTGGCCAGTCAGGAAGCGGTGGAGAAGGTGGTCAATATCTATACGGATTCAAGATATGCTTTCGGAGTGGCTCATGTCTTCGGCAGTATCTGGGCAGCCAGAGGATACCTTACATCCAATGGAACGCCAGTGAAACATGCTTCTGCCATACAAGAACTTGTTGCCACTCTGGATCTGCCTTCGGAGGTTGCGGTCATCAAGGTCAAAGCTCACGGGAGATTGGACTCTCCAGAGGCCAGGGGGAACTTCTTTGCTGACAAAACGGCAAAAACGTATGCTGTAGATTAATCTAGAAGAGAGAAAGCAGCGGTGTACGTGTCTCAAGACACTGAGGAAGGGCCCAACATCTCTCCTATGAGGTTTATCCATATACATCAAGACAAGACACCAGATGATAAAAAGAAGTCATGGCAGGAAGCAGGAGCGAAAAAGGATGAAGACGGAGTCTGGAGGAAGAACAAAAAGATCTGTCTACCCCGTAATCTGTACCCCTCAGTGACAGAATGGGCACACAGTATTACTCATAGAGGCAAGAATCAGATGAATTACTTGATTTTGAAGACTTTTATGGCACCTGGGATTTATACAGTCACCCAAAAATATTGCAAGTCCTACCTTGTGTGTGCAACATGCAATCCAGCACCGACTCAGAAAGTTACTCAAAAACATTTGGCTAAGCCACTCTATCCCTTTCAAAGGATCCAATTCGATCATATTCAAATGCCAAAAGTAGGGAAGTACGAGTATGTACTAGTAGTGACTGACATGTTCCCAGGATGGCCCGAAGCCTATCCCAGTAACCAACATAATGGCCAGAGTGACTGCTAAGAGACTGATGACTGAGGTAGTATGCAGATATGGGGTCCCTGAAGTAATTGAGAGTGACCAAGGACCTGCATTAATTGCAACACTGACTAAGGAACTATGGACAATGGTAGGGGCTTATTTTGGCTTACATACTCTGTACCACCCCCAGAGCAGTGGTAAAGTAGAGAGACTAAATGACACTTTGAAAAACAAAATACTGAAAGCAAGTCAAGAGGTAAAGCTTCCTAGGACAGACATTTTGCCCATTGCCCTATACTCAGTCAGAAATACCCCAAGGGGTCCCACAAAACTCACACCATATGAGATTCTTTTCTGGGGGCCTCCAAGGTTTGGTCAATATTTTCCACAACAGCTAGCCTTAGGAAGTGATACTCTTGTAAATTATGTCATTGCCCTTACTAAAGAATAGTCAGTAACACATGCACGAGTTTTGTCATCCATTCCAGATCCAAACTCCAGTGAAGGAACTCACACTTTTCAACCTGGTGACTACGTGTTGGTAAAGAAGTTCACCAGAAAGACATCCCTGGAGTTGAGATTTGAGGGTCCATACCAAGTGCTCCTGGCCACTCCTACTTCAGTCAAATTTGAAGGAAGGCCTACGTGGATACACGCTTCTCATTGCAAGAAGTTCGTGCCGCCATCAGAACCCTCTACATAATGTTGCATATCCTTTACTTTGTATGTTTTATCCTTCTATACTCCTTTGTAGGAGCACAACAGGTCGCAATCACCCAAGCAAGGGGGGTGATCACATTCTGGTATAACACCACTGCACACGTAGCTTCTTTTAAATTCGATTATTGTGATGTAGTACAGTGTGACACTCAATGGGTTCCCTCACCTTCCATAATGAGTCAATCAGCACAGCTGAGATCAGGACAACAGTATATATGTGTTCCAGGAGATGGATGGGGACAAACTTGTAGTTCATGGAGGGCAGTCGGGTGGAACACTGGTGAAGATTGGGGTTACAGACCAAGCATAACCTTAAATAAACAAGATCCATAGGGAAAATCCCTACTCACAAGGATGACACTCTCCCGTACAAAAGTCCTTAAGCCCTGTGATACTGTTGGCCAATGTAACCCTTTAGTTCTTAACCTAGAGAACCCCCAACCTGGCGATAAGGGCACCATATTACTGGGTACATATGTATGTGGTGTGTGTGCCAGTTGTGCCCAGCTGGGTATGTTCAAATTAGCGGACATAAAAGAAATGTCAACAAAAGATAATAATACGCACTCAAACTCCCTAATGTTCCGTGTTCAAAAATTTAACAAAACGATAGCCAATGAAAATCCCACATTTAAAGATATTCTTGCCGTTGAAACGGGATACACTGAGACATATTTATGATTGAAGTGGATGAAATATACAGCCAATCAATACAATAAATCAAATTGCTTTGTCTGTGCAGGGGCGAGACCCCATTTGGGATCTGTCCCTCTAGATTTACCCTCAGATGTGGAAAAATGTTTTCTGAGTCTGTTCACTAACCAATCCCTTGACAAAACTAATTGTGAAAACTGGAAAAAGAAGTACCCCATAGTCACAGGAACACCTAACCCGGGTCAAGGCATTACCATATACCCAGGAAAATACACCTGTTATACCAGCACCGAAGGGAGCCCATTTTTGGGTAATTTCACAGAGGAATATTGCAGCAGATATAGTAATGCAACTAGAAGAGATCTGATCAACCAAACACAGTCGATTTCTGATGTTTTCTGGATATGTGGGGACATGAAGATCAGAACTCATTTAGAAGGAGAATGTGCATTAGCCAAAGCCATAATGCCCTTCTATATAGCATCACAAGGTGAGGAAACCCTAACTTCAGAAGATCTCCACAAAACAAAAAGGGAAATAGATTCGGAACCTAAAGGCAGTTTTGACCGCCACATTTATATTGATGCTATAGGGGTCCCAAGGGGGTACCAGATGAATTTAAAGCCAGAGATCAGGTCAAAGCAGGTTTCAATCATTTATCTTACCCCTAGTGACCATAAATAAAAATGTAGATTGGATCAATTACACCTATTATAATCAACAGAGATTTGTCAATTACACTAGAGAAGCCCTTCAAGGTTTAGCAGACTATCTAGGCCCTACATCGATAATGGCGTTTCAAAGCAGAATGGCCCTTGACATGATATTAGCAGAAAAAGGAGGTGTTTGCAAAATGGTAAAATCTGCAAGTTGTACATATATTCCAGATAATACAGGTCGCACTGGGAAGGTTACAGTAGCCATAAAGAAACTGAATTATCCACAAAAAGAATTAAAAAGGAATTCAGGTGTAGAGGATCCATGGGACCAATATATTTCATGGATGAAGGGATCCAGAAAAACAGTGATAAAGAGCTGGAATCAAATGCCGCGCTGACCACAAGGATAAAAACAGAGTAAATCATCCACTCCGTTTATTCTGCCTACACGTGTTTCGTGGCACAAAGCCACTTCCTCAGGGCATCAAGATCTTAAACCAATCAAGGGTATATATACACACACAAGATAGTGTCATACTGTTTGTATCCCGCCCTCCTACTTCCTGTGAAAACACCCACTTTTACTAAGCAAAAACATATACATCTAAAACACAGATTAAATCAATTAAAATACATTCAAAACATTCCAGAAGTTTATAAAACATCAAATCACACATATATAATACATTAAATTGATAATTATAAAGAATAAAACATTTATGATATATAAGGTTCATCCAGGATTTGAACCTACTATGTCATCAATCTAAAATAACCCATTAAAACTAAAACACATGCACTAACCCACCAAGTCATCTAGTATTTAGGAGATATGGAGCTCTTTTTAGCTGAGATCTCACAACTCTAGTTCACTACAATCAAACATCTTCTATTTCATTAGTCATCTAGGTATATACCAAATAGGAGAGGGAAAAACCCATAAGAAAGGGAACACCGTATCCTAATTATTAAAAAAAAATGTCTATATCCTCTTCATAATAATAAAAAAATCAATAAAATTTAATTTATAAAATCACAGCTGATATTATTCCGGATTTGAACCTGCTCTGTTCCAAAATCTAAAACATCAATTTCATATGAAATAACACACCAGACCACTAGGCCACTAAGACATTCAATAAGCTAAAGGGTAAGCAACATTACAAAAATAGGACCTCAAAACTGGAATCAATTCTACCTTAAATAGGCCTCAGCCACAATGAGGTTATTTGGAGGATCTCAAATAGAAGAGGAGCCCGAGGAAAGAAAAAGACTAAAGAAAAACAAAGCTTTAAGACCAATCTAAACTTTATTAGACAGCCGGTCCAGATCTCCAATAATGCTGATGGACGAGTGTTGGAGAGGAGAGGTAATATTTTCAACCTCTCGAACCATAAGCTCACCGATGGTGAAACCAGAGTTTTAAATAGGGGCCTGTCCTTTTGCCCGAATAACAAATCTAGGGATGTGGAGCTCTTTATGGATCTCCAGCGTTTCATCAGGAAACTAACCTTGAAAAGGCATTTTATGATTGATAGTGATAAGAAAGAGATAAAGAAAGTGGGTAATGATAAAACTAAACATTGTCAATTAAGGGAGAAATCAAATTATTACCCAATTCAGAGTCAGGGCCATCATTTAAAAACTTATACAGATCTAGTATTGGGAGATTTAGAGTTGTTGGATTCCAATAAACAGAGAGTTAATAATTTGACTACTATGGAACTGGAGGGCATAAAAACTCTACAAAATGACACTAATTTGGTCATAAGGTCTGCAGATAAAGGAGGGGGAGTGGTCTTACAAGACCGCGATGCCTACCTCCTTGAGGCAAAAAGAATCTTGTCAGATAAAGGGACATATAGGATTTCCAATATAACTGAATATGAAGATTCAGTAAGGAAGTACAAAGAACTAATAAAAATGGCTGATGGAATGGGGATTCTAAATAAAAATGAAAAAGAATATCTTGAAATAAAAAACCCGCGACTAGCAATATATTACCATCTCCCGAAGGTACATAAAGATACATTTAATCCCCCAGGACGTCCCATAATAGCGGGCATTGACTCTCTAACATCTAATTTAGCAGCATATGTTGATTCTTTCCTAAACGAGTCTGTGAGGAACTTAGGTTCTTTTCTTAGGGATTCCACTCACTTGTTACAGGTACTACAAGGAATAGAATGGAAAATAGACTATCTATTTGTTACGATTGATATAACTGGGTTATATTCTAATATCGACCATAATATTGGTCTCCAATGTTTTAGATTATATGTAGATAGGCTATGCAATGTTTCTGCAACCCAGAGAGAATTTCTAGTACTGAGTATGGCCTTTATCCTTAAAAATAATTTTTTTAAATTTGAGGAGACAGTATTCCATCAGTTACGGGGGACAGCCATGGGCTCGAGGGCAGCACCTACGTATGCAAATCTATTTATGGCTGCCTTCGAGTCCTGGCATATCCTCCATTCTAAATATCGGAGCAATTTAATTGTATACAAACGTTTTATTGACGATATTTTTATTATATATGATAATGCAGGTAATACGATTTTGGAATTCTTGGATTCGATCAAGACTAATCACTGGGGGATAGAACTGACCTCCTTTTTTGATAGAGAAACTGTCTCTTTTTTGGACCTAAATATCTATGTGGACGAACTTGGAAAAATTATGACAAAAATTTTTTTTAAAAAAGTTGGCGCCAATGGATATGTTCATTATGAAAGTAGTCACTATAGACCCTGGTTGAGAAACATTCCCAAAAACCAGTATTACAGAATCAGAAAGAATTGTACCTCTGATGCTGTATTCAAAGAACAAAGTAAAATATTACGAGAGAGATTCCGTGAAAGGGATTATCCCTCTAGGTTAATTAAGGAAGCTTACAATTCTGTGAAAAGTTGTTCTCAGAGTGACCTCATAAAACCCTCCCTAAAAAATAGTGGTAGCAACAATAATTTTAATATTAATTTTGTGACTACTTTTTCGTTACAACACCAGCAGGTACGTAATATTTTAGAGAAACACTGGGGGGTGATTCTTAATGACCCCATCCTTAATAGAGTGGTCCCTAAAAAACCATGTGTGACTTTTAGGAGGGCTCCGACTATAAAAAACGTTCTGGCACCAAGTGTGCTGAAAAGCCGCGATTTTAAACAGCCAATTTCGTCCTATGGGAAAACAGGTAGTAGGGGTTCTTTTCGATGTAACAAACGAGGGTGCAAGTGTTGTCGTTCTATAAGTAACAATATAGACAGTTTTGTGTCTTTTAAAAATGAAAGTAAAGTGTTTGATATTAAGTTTAGAATGACTTGTCAGACAGATTATGTAATTTATTTAATCCAATGTGTTTGCGGTAAGCAATATGTGGGAAGGACTTCTCAACCTTTACACAAACGGGTAAATTCCCACAGATATAACATCCTAAGAGGCTATTTAAAGCACGGTTTGTCTAGGCATTGCACCGAGGTTCATCATGGAGATGTCAAATTGTCCATTACCCCTATTGACCATGTACCGGATAATATACCTAGGAGATTGGAGGCGTTAAGTAAGAGAGAGACATACTGGATTTTTAAACTTGGTACACTGCGGCCGGGAGGGCTCAATGAGGTGAGTGATCTTTTTTAAGTGGGTATTTTAATATATAAACATAATAGTGCGCTTACAATATGCTTACCTTTTAACATCATTAACAGTGAGGAGACCTTTCTTGAGATCCTCCAAATAACCTCATTGTGGCTGAGGCCTATTTAAGGTAGAATTGATTCCAGTTTTGAGGTCCTATTTTTGTAATGTTGCTTACCCTTTAGCTTATTGAATGTCTTAGTAGCCTAGTGGTCTGGTGTGTTATTTCATATGAAATTGATGTTTTAGATTTTGGAACAGAGCAGGTTCAAATCCGGAATAATATCAGCTGTGATTTTATAAATTAAATTTTATTGATTTTTTTATTATTATGAAGAGGATATAGACATTTTTTTTTTAATAATTAGGATACGGTGTTCCCTTTCTTATGGGTTTTTCCCTTTCCTATTTGGTATATACCTAGATGACTAATGAAATAGAAGATGTTTGATTGTAGTGAACTAGAGTTGTGAGATCTCAGCTAAAAAGAGATCCATATCTCCTAAATACTAGATGACTTGGTGGGTTAGTGCATGTGTTTTAGTTTTAATGGGTTATTTTAGATTGATGACATAGTAGGTTCAAATCCTGGATGAACCTTATTTATCATAAATGTTTTATTCTTTATAATTATCAATTTAATGTATTATATATGTGTGATTTGATGTTTTATAAACTTCTGGAATGTTTTGAATGTATTTTAATTGATTTAATCTGTGTTTTAGATGTATATGTTTTTGCTTAGTAAAAGTGGGTGTTTTCACAGGAAGTAGGAGGGCGGGATACAAACAGTATGACACTATCTGTGTGTGTGTATATATACCCTTGATTGTTTTAAGATCTTGATGCCCTGAGGAAGTGGCTTTGTGCCACGAAACACGTGTAGGCAGAATAAACGGAGTGGATGATTTACTCTGTTTTTATCCTTGTGGTCAGCGCGGCATTTGATTCCAGCTCTTTATCACTGTTTTTCTGGATTCTTCAATTCTCAGCTGGGAGCCTGCAGCGACCTCCTGTGTGCTTTTATTGTAGTTGTGACACTCACAACTACATCAGGTGAGTTTAACCATTTGGGGTCTGAGGGACCTGTATAATAGCGGTATTACTCTATGTGCGCTTCCTTTCTCTTTTAATTTATATGGATGAAGGGATGGCAGAGATGGCTGGCTCAGATAGGAGTTGTTATTCTTGTCATCTTAGTTATGACAGCTATTATTGTATGTTGTGTCTTTCCCTGTGTAAGGAAGATGATTGAGAAAGGAGTAGAAACATCAGTGCCCACTTTCCTAGCTCAAGAGGTTAGTTATTCTGTAGACCTAGAACAGCTAGGCCCTCTTCAGTCCTTTACAGTCCCCAACTAGGTGGTCTCCCACTCCTCTGAGTTATGATAGGTAGGGCAGATACATCTGAAAATCACATGTGTGAAGTCTGTACCAAGGGGGGTCAAATGGTTAGCATTTCTCGTCTAACAGGCAGCACAAAAGAGTTGGAGGCACATTGGACAGATGTGATATGCTTTAGTAGGGACAGGTTAAGCAGGGGCAGTGTGGGTGAGTGGGGGTGAGTAGGGGGTAAGCAGGGGCATTGTGGGTGAGTTGGGTGGGCTATGCTGGGGCAGTGTGGGTGAGTGGGGGCAGTGTGGGTGAGTAGGGGGGTAAGTAGGGGCAGTGTGGGTGAGTGGGGTGGGCTATGCAGGGGCAGTGTGGGTGAGTGGGGGCAGTGTGGGTGAGTAGGGGGTAAGCAGGGGCAGTGTGGGTGAGTGGGGTGGGCTGTGCAGGGGCAGTGTGGGTGAGTGGGGCAGAGTGGGTGAGTAGGGGGTAATCGGGGCAGTGTGGGGAGTGAGTGAGGGCATAGGGGGTAAGAGGAGTGAGCAGGGGCAGTGTGGGTGAGTGGGGGTAAGCAGGGGCAGTGTGGGTGAGTAGGGTGGCGGCGGGGAGCGGCGGGCGGTGCGTGGACCGGCAGTGGTGGGGGTTTCAGCAGTTTTGCGTTTCCGGCCAGTGTCGGCGGCTCGCGATGGCGCATGCGCGCCATCGCTTGCGATAGCGGCCCAGTGGCCGGAAGCGCAAAACTGCTGATTATGTATATAGATAGATATATATTTTTATACAGTATATGTATAGATTTTATATATAAATAGATACAGGTTCATTTTAAGTGTGCAATCAAATATTTATGATTATATATGCACCCACCAGATGAAAATGTATGTGTGTGTAATAATATAAACGTTGATTACACGCACATATATATTTTCTTTTTCGAGAGAGAGGAAGGGAGGATAGTCATCTGTCCGGAAGACGCTTGTCAGCGTTGCTTGGCGACGTCGTTTTGCACAGGCCACCTTTAGCGCATGTGCAGATGGCATGCTGAAGGTGGCCTGTGCGCTGAGTGCACCCAGCGTACGTCACCAGAAGTGATGCCGGTATCACGTGACCCGTAGTGATGCCGCAATAAGTGGGTTATTTGAATCATTCCTGCACTCTGGTCACAGCCATCACGCCCATTAGGTCGTAGTTTTAGCAGCAACGGGGGGAGCGAGGCCCAGGGGACACTGCCTTCTTGTCAAAGACCCCCTTAGGAACGCCCATCCGACATGGATAATGTAAGTTAACAAAATGATTTATTGCACTTGTATCTAGCTGTAAAAGGTCAAACAGGGATGGTTACTATAGTAGTTTGAGGCTGCAGGGAGAGGTATTCATAGGTTAGGAGGGCTAGATTAGGTGACAGGTTCCCTTTAACCCCTTCCCAACCTATGACGTTGTACAATGTCATGGGCCAGTAAGGGGGGGTTGATGTGAGCTCCAGCGCTTATTTTGCCAGCACCAGCATGGCACCCGCTCCTGCAGCAGCCCAGCGGAGGGGACCAGGAGTCGCCAAAACACCGCTCACCCCGCAAGCAGCTTCCACTATGGCACCAAGCGGTGAGTCAGTGCTGCGAGTCCAGTGCACCCCAGGGCTCGCAGGACCAGAGGAGAGGGGGCAGGCTCTGGAGACCAGCGAGAAGTGCAAGATGGCGACCAGCAACAGAGACCCTACTTCTTCCCAGGGCTCTCCCGTGCTTGAAGTCCTGGAGGGGCGGGAGGACAGAGTGGAGCTAGTCCTAATTGACAAGTCCCCTGGGGAGGGGGCGGGGCTTCAGGCAGCCGCAGGATCACCAGCCCCCTTAACTGAAACACTGCTATGGTCGGGGCTCACACCTGGAGACCCCTCCCCTGACCTCCACAGAGACTGTACGCCAGTGTTGACTCCAATAAAACTACATTATGAGCCCACAAGTGATGGGAGCCCCAATATAAGTGGCACAGAGAGAGGGGGGGACACATGCCCTGGCTTCTCTCCCCTTCCATCTGGGATTGCAGTGGATCTCACTGGGGAGTCCATGTCCCTGGCAGAGAGGAAAATGGAGAGCCCAGACAGTGCTATTCAGGATGGGGGACCCCCCGATACGGAGGGGGCTTAGGGGGACCTTACTGATATCATAGATGGGGACATGTGGAGCTCTATCGGGGCAGGTGACAACTGGGTGACCCAGGCCCTGGATGAACCCATCGCCCCCAGAGACCATCTCGATCCTCGAGGCAAGCCCAGCAGATCCGTAAAAGCTCCATGGAACCCAGAGAGCTAATTGATGGCTCTGAGCCCTTATCTATTGAAACAAGAGGAGACCCTATGGGCCGGGGCCTTGATCCGCCCCGCCTTACTCGGGAATATATCTACCCTCCGCCGCCGCCTCCTCTTGACTGGTGGCAGTATGTGCTACAGTTGCCTACTAAGCAAGACTTCAAATTGCTGGTTGCAGAGATTAAAGACACCTGTCGATCAGAACTGGCGGTGACAAGGCGGTAGGTGGTCGCTTTGACTCAGAGGGTCCATCAGCTGGAGGAGGACCACAACCAAGCAAGAGCGGTTATATGGCAACTTCAGTCCCAAACTACTGCTCAGGCCTCCATCATAAGAGATCTCCAGAGGCACGTAGAAGATCTAGATAATAGGGGACGATGTCACAACATTAGGGTCAGAGGGGTCCTGGAGATGAGATACAGAGAACGTAGCGGGCACTCTGCAAAAAGTTGTTAACACAGTACTACGTCGCCCGGTGGATCATCCCATTAAAATGGACACAGCCCATAGAGCGCTGGGGCCGAAAAACTTAACAGGAAATCCCAGAGATATCATCTGCCGTATTACGGACTTCCCTCTAAAAGAAGACATCATGACAAAGGTGAGATGGATCAAACAGATCACCCACAACAATGCAAAATTACAGCTCTTTCAGGATCTCTCGTGGATCACCTTGCAGCAAAGTAAAGCCTTGAGACCGTTGTTACACATTTTACAAGACAATCATATTCCCTATAGGTGGGGCTTTCCTTTCAGCCTCTTGGCTAAGAGGGGGGACCGAGTGGCCACCCTGCGGACCCGGAGGATCTGGAGTCCTTCTGCCGAGTGTTGACCATCGAACAGCCGGATTTGCCTGATTGGTCCATGCCGCTGGGGCTGCCTCCACTGCAGCAGACCTGGCGACAGTCTACACTGCGTAAGACAACGCGGAGAGCCCCCAGGAGAGAGGACCCATCGTGACTGGTGACTATGACATCCATTGTCTGACATTGGTGTTTGCTTTTCCATCTTTTCTCTCCTAGTTGCGGGGCTTTGAACGTTTCAATCTTGGCCCCTTAGTGGGAACTTGCGGCTCTTGGGGGCGGGATTTTATGTGATACCTATTCTTGCGGATCTGACGTGTACCCCCACAGACGAGAGTCGCATTACTGGTTTTCCAAATTCTTAAGTAGTACAGGGGCGCCTTATGGCCGTTCTCGGCGGCGGGGTCCATACTGTACCCGACCCTCATTTTTGGACTACATGATGTTGTCCTGTATTATCCACATGTTGTTTTTTCTTTTTCTTACTCATTCAATGTTTGGTTATGTTGTTTGTGTTTTGATATGCAGTACAAGTTTGTCCTCACCTTATCAGACACGTCCTCTTGACAATGCTCTTGGACCCCATAGTTCTGTTATGCGCCCATCTATATTCCCTTTAAATGCTCATGGTGTGCCTCTATCCCATCATGGTTAAGTTACTTACTCTCAATGTAAAGGGTCTAAATTCGGACATAAAAAGAAGGCTCACTCTCCGGGAGATGCGGGAGTCTAAAGTGGATATTGTGTTTCTGGGGGAGACGCATCTTACGGATACAGGATCCCTTAAATTTGCACATAATTGGTTTCCTACTACTTTTTCTGCTACAGCTAAAAATAAAACTGCTGGAGTGGCGATTTTGATTTCCCGTCATTGTACATTCCAGGTAACTAAAGCAGACATAGATCTTCAGGGCAGATTTGCCATTGTTTATGGGTACATAGGGGGAATACCAATTATGTTGTACAATTTATATGCCCCCAACACAAACCAGATAAAATTTGTAGCTTCAGTTTTGGCCCGATTATGCCCTGACCGAGGAATGGCCCAGATAATTGGCGGTGATTTTAATGTGGCATTCTCGGAGGCTAGGGACAGTTTGGTACATCTGCCTCCCCGTAATAGAAATTTGAAAAAGGAATATGTCTCTTTTGGCTTTCGGAATCTAATACGTAGATACACACTATATGATTTATGGCGTATTGACAATCCAACAGATAAGAGATATACGTTCTACTCACATCCTCATGGCTCCCATAGCCGTATAGATTATTTTTTTGGGGATCTTTTTTTTGGGGATGTGGTTACACTACGCTCTGATATCCGCTTCCATTGGCACTATAACCTGGACTGACCATGCCCCTCTGACAATAGACCTCAAATTAACGCCTAATCCACCTAACCTGAACCATTGGAGATGAAATTAGTCCCTTTTGGCAGATAAAGATACACGGGATAAACTGCAGAAATCCCTTGTAAACTACTTCACTAAAAACACCACATCTCCGTCATTATCTGTCCTGTGGGAGGCCCATAAGGCAGTTTTCAGAGGAGAGTGCATTGCACTGTCATCCAGGATTAAAAAAGATGCAAAATCACGATATTTGAAAATAGAGAGGAACTTAAAAAAGGCAGAGATGCGATCACTGACGCACCCTACCAAACAACTCCTTAAAGAGGTAATAGACCTGAGAAGGCAACTTAAAGCCATCTCTCATGGTAGGGTGGAGATACTACTAAGATATTCCAGACAGAATTTCTATGAATACAGTAAGAAGGCACATACAATGCTAGCCAAAAGACTGAGAGATCAGGTTACTAATACTTCCCCCTACGGCATCAAAGATCAAGCCAGTGTGATCCATTATGACCCGGGTAAAGTGGCCGATATTTTTTATGAATATTACTCTTCCCTTTTCTCTCTCCCCCTCACTTCACCTCAATCCCAGGGAGGACATAACCGTATTCTGGAAGAATACCTCTCATCATGCCACCTACCTAAATTACCCCAGACCGCTCTGGACGAACTCAACCAGAAAATTACTGCGGAGGAGATTGAGGAAATCGTGAAGAAATTGCCGAGTCGTAAAGCGCCTGGTCCAGGTTGCCATATCTTTACTATAAAACCTATATAGATGTGCTGTCCCCCCATATGGTCACTTTGTTTAACTATTTCATGGAGGAGGGGGGGTAATACCCGATTCTATACTCCGTTCCTACATTACTGTAATCCCAAAAGAGGGTAAAGACCTGATGGAGTGTGCAAGCTACCGTCCTATCAGCCTGTTAAATGCCGATCTGAAAATTTTCACCAAACTCTTGGCTGATAGGCTGGGGACCTGGCTTCCACATCTGATCCATAAAGACCAGGTTGGCTTTGTTCGCTTCCACCAGGCGGGAGATAATACCAGGTGTATTTTGGACCTGATTGAGGTAGCCAACAGGGGAGCGGAGGAGGCTCTTTTGCTTAGTTTAGATGCGGAGAAGGCCTTCAACAGGCTGGACTGGGCATTCATGTTCCGCTCTCTCCATCATTTTGGCCTGTTGGGACCTTTTGTTACAGCACTGAGGGGTCTCTATTCTTCACCCACTGCGTCGGTTCGCCTACCTCACGCCCATTCCAAAGATCTGTCCATAAAAAATGGAACGCGTCAGGAGTGCCCCCTTTCTCCGTTGCTTTATGTCCTTAGTATCGGGCCGTTAGCTGCGCAAATTAGACTTAACCCCAATATTTCTGGAATCCAACTTAAAGGTGGACAATTCAAAGTCGCCCTGTTCACGGATGACGTCATACTCTCCTTAACAAATCCCATTATTTGTCTGCTCAACTTACATGCCGCTATTATGTCTTATGCTAAATTGTCGGGTTATAAAATTAACTCTGCAAAAACTGAAGCACTGCCCATAAACATCCCGGACCCTAAACTTCACCTCCTTAAAAGTTTATATAGCTATACCTGGCGCACAACATCCCTACGCTATTTAGGGATCAATATGACCTCTAGCAACAAAACAATATTCCAAGCTAACTTTCCACCCTTAATACGGAAGGTGGAGGCTCAGCTTAAAAAATGGTCAGCCCTACAGATCTTGCTCTTGGGGAGGGTGGCAGCTATTAAAATGTCCGTTATCCCCCGCTTTTTATACCTATTTGAAACGCTATCAGTAAAAGTACCCATTGTAACCTTAAAAAGAATCCAGTTGTCTCTAATGAAATTCATCTGGCACTCGGGAAGACACAGAATACCGGACTCGGTCCTATGTGCGTGGAAACGGGAGGGAGGGGTTGACATTATGCTGTATTATTACGCTACGCATTTGTCCCACTGGTCGACGTTGCTAACATGCAGCAGATGGACAGAGGTGGAGCAGCTATGGTTGGCCCCCTACCACCCCGCCTCGTTCATATGGGGCAAACCCTCGGAGATTCACTCCAAGATGTTGTTGGGCTCAATGGCTTTTACCAGGGACATTTGGAGTAAATGCAGAATTCAATATCAGTTAGCAGCACACGCCTCTCCTTTAACACCTTTTCTGTATAGCCTGCACATTTCGGGAGCTATGGACTCTATCACAATGCGTAAATGGGCTGAGGTGGGCCATTTTTGCTTCCGTGACATAATGAACCCACTTACACACGAACCATGATCCTTCGCCGAACTGCGTTCGTTATATAAGCTGCCGGAAGGGTTAGGCTTCTCGTATCGGCAAATAATACAATACCTTACGTCGGTCATGGGACCCAAAAGGTATACAGGCCCGACCCAATTTGAAGCCTTATGCTCTCGGGGACCCTCTACTAGGGGTCTTATATCTGACATTTATGCTAGCCTGAATTCTCGGGGTAATTGGGGCACGTTTAAGCATGCCTATATGGCGCGATGGGAAACTTGGTTGGGGAGGGAGATTTCTGGCCTGATGTGGGGGGTGATATGGGATAGAACATTCAGGTCATCAATCAATACCTTGTATAAAGAGAATCAGATGAAAATACTGATGACATGGTACCACACACCTGAACTCCTCCATAAGTTTAACTCGACTATCCCTGACAACTGTTGGAGATGTGACCAGAGTAAAGCCTCTTTATATCATCTTTTCTGGTCATGCCCGTTAATCCAAGGCTTTTGGGAGTCCGTAGCAACAGTGGTGTCCCGGGTTATAGAGCATCCCCTGCCCTTAGACCCGGCTTAATCTTTTCCCCCCAGGTTTGAATAAATCTAAGAGCAGGCTCTTAATGCATCTACTTGCAGCAGCGAAATGCTTGATATCTCTAAACTGGAAGAGGAGGGCTCCATCCTCGTTATCTGATTGGTATGCACGGATAAAAGACATCCGATTAATGGAACGACTGACTACCACATTCCATAATACAATGGACAAATTTAACCAGACTTGGCAGATGTGGAATCTTTTTGTGGATTTATTACAGCTGTAACGACTGGAGGAAATGAGCTGATGTTACCGATTATTAGTACTGGAGATTGTGCTGCAGACTTGTGATTGTGAAGTCATGTTATGTGATTTGTTACGAATGTTGATTAACAATTAATAAAAATTAAAGTTGGAAAAAAAAAAAAATCATTTTAAAAAGTCCTATCGATCCAAACCAATATACCAGAAGTATAAAATATATTTTTTGTCATGTACAGGGGGAGTTCAGGGCTTAGATACAGGTCAATGGACTGCAGTAATATAGCAGATAAAGATGGTGGCTTCAGTTTATATTGGGAAAACGTGATGACTGGTTCCTTTCAAGAGGCAAGAAACTCCTAATAAATTTGGCACATCTAAGGCCGGTTTCAAATCACAGCAGCATCAGATGTGAATCGGACAGCCCCGGACCTGATCTGGACACAGAACCGGAGGGCCAAATATGCCCTCTAGTCCGGTGTCCAGCCGGATTCTTCTTATAGCGGCCGCAGCTGCTGATAATTCAAGATCGCAGCTAGCGGGCAGCTCCATGGTGCTGAAGTTCAGCGCCGGCCGGCACTGAGCTACAGCACCCGACGTCCGGCTTCCGGGTGCAGCTCCAGTGCGATCCGGGGCTGTCCGTTTCACACCGGATCATGCAGTGGTGTGAACCTGGCCTTACTTCATTAGACAAAATCAAGTCTTTTCCTAAAACATTGCATGCTTACATTACCCATGTAATTTTTGTAGGTACGCTTAGTTTAGCATTGGCTGTACACAAATGGGCTCATGTATTTCACTCTTTAAAACAATGTGAGTAACAATAATCATCACTTGTGGAAAAAACTAAATGTGCAGTTTTTTGGAGACCTTTAACACTAATCCATATCTCAGCATATCTCAACATTCAGCAGCTGTAGGCAAGTTTGAACACAAGAGCAAACTCTTGAAATGGATATAAAAAGAAACACATGTTTAACTCCCCCATTGAGTACTAAAAGGGTACATATTTTGTACATTTGTGGTGTCTAATATATGCAATAAAGGACCTGCATCTGTCCAAAGAAAGGTGCACCAACGTGTGCTGCTATCACTGGTGAAATGGTCAGAATTCCTATTCATTTGCATGTGATAGATGTAAGTTCAGTTGGTTACTCCAGCATTCATTATGGCATATTCTGTACACTAAATATGCAAGAAGGATAAAAATTAGCATTGTCTGCAAATCTGATCAGTGCCAGACTGGCTATAACTACTCCCCTGGGCAGATTTTTCCCACAACAACTATGTTGGGGAATCTTCTGGAGCATCTAGGTTTTTTATTGTTTACTTCCAGCACCCTCAGGTACTGTCTCTTATGACTAGTTCATCAGGGGCGCCAGCTCCAGATTCCTCGTATGGCAACTTTGTCTAGATCTGGCAACAAATTCATACCTCCCTTCTTAAAGCCATGTCCAAGATGAAGTCTCAGACAAGAAAAGAAGTTGTCCACATCTTTACCATCCCGGAGATTAGGTCTGCTTGTTATTACGTAACATCCAGCTGAAGCTTCCCTCCTTTAATTTTGCTCCCTGGTACCTTGGAGCTTGGACAGATTAAAATCCTCAGGCACATCCTCCTGTGACCTACAGTCTCCAGCTCCCAGTGAACCTATGGGCCCCTTTACACACGGCTACATTTGTAGCTTGTCACCAGGTAACTTACTGGTTGCAGTGAAATCATGGATACATGGTTCTATCTTGTTGCTGTGTACAAATGGAATCATGTATCCATGATTTCACTGCAACCAGTAAGTTACCTGGTGACAAGCTACAAATGTAGCCGTGTGTAAAGGTACCCTAAGGGTTCCAAATTCCTTCCATGTCTCGTTCCTAAAGTCGATGATTCTGAATCATTGAACCAGTTCCCATACTTCTGCCTCTTCTCCAGTGCCTGAGGGTCCTTTAGATGTATGTGAGGTAAGTGACATCCTGGATTCCAAGAAGGCTCAGGGAAAGACCTTCTACTTGATTAACTGGAGAGGGTTTGGTGCAGGTCCTGGTCCATGAGGAAAGACCTTGGGAGCCTGTAGAGAATGTCTGAGTCCCTATCATCTTGGAGAGTTTCCTCCAAAAGGGGTGGTGAATAAGAAGGGGGGATAGTGTGATGCCGGTAACCCACACACATTTGCATTGCCAGTCTACTGCACTTCTCCACCCCAGCCTCAGGCCTGCACATGGAAACCCATTTGCAGCACTCTCACTCTGTATCCACCAGGAAGGCACGGCCGGATCCTGCAGGAATTTATCCCTGCTGTATCCTGCAGGGTTTACCTTTTCTGTCTTTATACCCAAGCAGCAGGGGATTTATCAAGCAGCCACTTCCACTGTTCTTTGCCTCCTGGGTCCTAGTTTCTTCCAGTCTGTAGTGTTCTGTTTAGGTGTTTATGTAAAACAAGGGTACAGGAGCGCAATGTGTGAAACCTGGTGGTCTAAGGGGTTAATGGATTGCACGCCAATTGGCCACTCACCCGGGGGGTTGTACAGTCGTGCACAACACCGGTGTATGCCTGAAAGCAGAGGAGCCCACACTCAGAAGCTGCACTAGATGCCTGTCCTGTAGTCCTGCCTCAGTCCATGTGAATCCAGGAGGTCACGTGATCCAAGTCAGATGTGACATCACCACAGGTCCTTCAGCTGCTATTGTTGTTAAGGTGCTTCACAGGTCCTCAAGGAGGAGGAATGAAACAATGCCCTGGCCCAAAGCCGCTCCACCAGTGATCCTGCAAAGGGATTATAATATAAAACAAAGGGAAAATGGAAACTGGAGTTTATGAGCGCTAAGGCACAAAGCAAAGGGAACGTATTAGCAGATTCTCAAACCTTTTAATATTAGCTCCTTGTATGGGCCACAACGCGATTCAATAGCGCGCAGGCTATCTTCATTAGGTGATACATCAGGTGTTTCAATAGCCTGCGCGCTATTGAAACACGTTGTGGCCCATACAAGGAGCTAATAATAAAAGGTTTGAAAATCTGTTAATGCGCGTTCCCTTTGCTTTCTGTTTAGGTGTTTGGTTGTATCATCTTTCCAGTTTTTGACCTGCCTTGTTCCCTCATTTTTATCAACTTTTGATCTTGGCTCTCTATTCTGAACCTGTGCTGCCTTCCCCCTACTTTGAACTGCTCGACTACACCCCTGCCTGTACCTCGCACTAATGCCTTGACCCGTTGGTCAGATGCTGCAAGCCTGAGGAATGCCCTGAGAGTGGTGAATAGTGACTGCTTCCTAGCCTATCCTCACTATCTGAGGCTCTATTGAATAGCAGCTATTCGCTTAGTCACTTGCCTACAGGGTATGCCCAACCCATTGTGCACTGGGTCCACATCCACCAGCTGTTACACACTTAAATTTATGGGACGCCATGATGCACCGAGCGCCTGTTGTTGGTTTGAACAGTCAGTCTGTGCTGACAGATTCCCTTTACCTAGTATAATGTGCATGTAGAGCTGCAATCCTGTGCAAGGCTACTCACAAAAATCACCATCTGGAGACTTCATAGCTGGCAATTAGACCTAATGCGAATGTAACAAGCTGACAGAGAGCTGTAAGCCACACATCATGGGCCTATGAACCACATATCATGGGCATGCAAGTTACATGTTAGGCCGGCTTCACACCATGGTGTGATCAGGTCCGGGGCTGTCCGATATGAATCGGACAGCCCTAGACCCGATTTGCAAACAGAACCAGAGGGCAAATATTACCTCCGATCCGGTTTGCAGCCGGATGCCTCTGATAGCAGCTACAGCTGCTGCAATTTCACAAAATTTCTGAAATCACAGCAGGGGACAGCTGGTGGTGCTGAAGTCTAGCAGCGCTCGCTGCTAAATTTCAGCAGTTGGTGTCCGGTTCCCGATGTTTTTTTCGGACTGGGGCGAACCAACGCCATAGACTCCCATGTCTAGATACCGGTGTTTATCATGGTTACCAGCTCTAAGCAGGGAGGACGCTGGTAACTATGATAACACCGGGTATGTAGGCAGGACAAAAGTCCTGATACTTTCATGGAGCGCTATTATATCATTTTATGTGTGGCCTGATAATCTTGTTCCATAATATCTTTTTATTGTTTGTATCCATAGTAGCAATACTGAAAAGGCAGAGCTGAAATATGAAGTGTGTGGACAAATTAAGAAAGGGACCAAAGACATTTATCATAATTAAAGGGTTGTCTCGATATCAGAAATGGGTAAAATGGAAAAGTACTTGTAAAAACAATTTTTCCCTGAAGAAGCCAATATTGCATGCAATTTCACTGGCAATTTGCTGGTTGTGGTGAAATCATGGACACATTGTTCTATTTTGTTGCTGTGTTCAAATGTAACAATGTGTCCATGATTTCACTGCAACCAGCAAATTGCCAGTGAAATTGCATGCAATATTGCCGCGTGTGACGGTACCTTAAGTGTGGCGACACTCGCTGGGTCTGTGGTATTCTGTCCCTCCCCTATTATTGATTTATATCTTTCCAGGTCATGCAGAGTCTTGGCCTATCTCTCATTGGATGTAGGCTTTATCATTTGTAGGTTAAGCACACAACATTGTATGTCTCCTATTCATCTGATGTCTACAGGGTTCATTATACACAGCACTTTATTTGTCTGTATATAAATTATTTTTGGACTCTGTATATTTTTAATCCTGCATAGATTAATTAACAATATTTAGTGCTTGCATTAGTTATTTTTAAGTAATCTTTGCACATAGCACCTTGCCCCGTGTTGGTACAGTGTGTTACCTGTTACCTGTTACTCTTTGTACCCTGTATTGTATTGACATATGTTCTGTACCTACGTCATTGGCTGATGTATTGACCTTTTTAATATGTTATATATGTTTAGATCCCATACTATTCTGTTGTGCCACCCTTCTTCCCTTCTTCACATCCCTGATTGTGGGCATGTACCCTTAATGAAAATTTTCTCTGTTCTAAAGAATAAAAAGATTTCTATTTTATAGTCTACAGTTCATTGCCTAAATTATCACCACTGTGCAGTCACAACAGGTTACATTTCACAGTCTGCTTGATTTGCGTTGATCAGTGTATCTTAAACCACCTGCACTTTTCCTATGAAGCAGATAAAGCCGCCTCCAATAGTAGTCTAGGGGATAGCACAGTTTGGAACAATGGCGTGACTGTGCTACTGGTCTGAACTGTCAATCTTCAGGAGTGGACTGCCCCCAGGGAAGCAGGAAGAAAGGGGCCAAAAATTGTGCATTAATGATTAGTCATGTTGAGGAAACACCTGAGAGTTGCATTTACACTAACTGATTATCCATCATTTTTAACCCTGCTTTTTTAACCTCAAAAATGACCGAATTTGAAGTTTTTTATTTCATTTTTCATTTATTTATGAACAACCATGTTCACATACAGTATAATAATGTAACAAATTCTTCTCTCTCTGAGATTTGAAGTTTCTTTTTAAAATGAGCAGCCTCATATCGGTTCCCTGTAAGTAGAGGAGACCGGTCTAAAATTCAGAACAAGAATGAATTCTCATCGCCACCCAATAAAAAAAAGCGTATGGATCTACCTGTAGCAAAGCATATTTGCAGCCCTGACCACAACGGTGAAACCGATATTAGGCTGCTCAGTTTAAAAAGCAACTTCAAATCTCAGCGAGAGAGAATTTGGGAATACAAATTGATAACGACCTTTGACACATTCAAAACAGGATTTAATGTTTCACATGGATTCATGTGTTTTTATATAAAATGAAAGGGTATTTGGGGATATCACATCTTGCAACAGACTCCAGTTAGAGGACAATGAACTTTTGACACTTCTTATGTGAACTGTCTCGCTTCAAATTAAGGCCCTCTACAACTCACTAAGGAATCTTCAGGTCTCCAAAGGCCACTAATCATAGAACAATAGTACAATCTGTTCCTCTTATATTAGAATTTTGACTTTACTTTCCCAGCTCCTTTCCCCCTCCCTAGCCTGACTCTGCTTTATGTAACCTGTCATATTTACATCACCTAACCCTGCTTATGTCTATATGTATGTGTCTTCAGAATTTGTGTCATTATCAGCCTGACGAAGGGGCCATAGTGTCCCGAAAACTTGCTATGCCTACCATCTTTTCAGTTAGCCATTAAAAGGTATCAACAGCAAACAAAATAGGTTTTTGACAACTATGAGAGACAATTACGTTTCACAACTGGTTCAGGACCCAACAAGAAGGGGTGTACTACTAGACCTTATATGGTATTAACCAACAGGCCGGACTGCATATCATATATACGGGTTGGGGGTCACTTGGGTAATAGTAATCACTAAATAATACGTTTTCATGTATCCTTTAATAAGATGTGCAGTGGAGGGGCAGCAAGGACACTAAACTTCAGGAAGGCAAATTTCCAATGATTGATAGATGATCTTCGTGCAATAAACTGGCATGATGTCCTGAGACATAAAAGTACACAAAGCAAATGGGAGACGTTCATTAGCATCCTCAACAGGACCTTTGCACAATATGTAGCTTGCGGGAATAAACATGCTAGAAATAGGAGGAAACCACTATGGCTAAATAGAGCTGTAAAGGGCACAATAAGTGACAAAAAGAAAGCATTTAGACTGAGTATTAAAGCAAGTAGGTAGTGATGAGGCATTAAATAAATATAGAAAATTTAATAAATTCTGTAAAAAGAAAATCAAGGTAGCAAATATTGACACACAGAGACTCATTCCCAGAGAAAGTAAAAATAATCCAAAAATATTCTCCAACCATATAAATAGTAAGAAACTGAAAAATGACAGTGTTGGCCCCCTTATACTGTAAAAAGTCTGGTTGAAATAGTGGATGAGGATAAGGGAAAAAAGCCAATATGCTGAATGACTTTTTTTCAACAGTGTTTACACAAGAAAATCCCATGACAGACAATATGATCATTGATAGCAAAAATTCTCCTTTAATTGTCAGCTGCTTAACCCAGCAGGACGGCACATTCTAAAAATCACTAAAGTTGACAAATCCCTGGACCTGAATGGGATACACCCACGAGTACTGCAGGAATTAAGTACTGTCATAGACAGACCGTTATATTTAATCTTTAAAGATTCCATAATAACAAGGTCTGTACCACCAGACTGGAGCATAGCAAATGTGGTGCCAATATTCAAAAAGGGGACAAAAACTGATCTTGGAAATTATAGACCAGTAAGCTTAACCTCTACTGTGGGTAGAATCCTTAAAAGTTTTCTAAGAGATGTACTGGAATATCTAAAGAAGAATAACCTCATGACCCAATATCAACATGGGGTTACGAGGGACAGTTCCTGTCAAACTAATCTGATCAGCTTCTATGAAGAGGTAAGCGCCAGACTGGACCAAGAAAATGCAGTGGATTTTGTGTATATGGACTTCTCAAAAGCTTTTGATATGGTGCCACACAAAAGGTTGATACATAAAATGAGAACAAGCCGACGACCTGCTTTTATTTGTCACTCAACCCAGAATCTCATTTCCATCGATTATTAAAGAATTTGACAAATTCAGCAAATTAAGTAATTTTAAAGTTAATTTCACCAAGTCGGAGGCCTTGAACATCATCTTGCCTGACACTGAGGTCCAGCACCTAAGGGAACATTTTCCTTTTAGATGGCAACAGGAAAGTTTGAAATAACTTGGGGTTAGGATTCCATCAGATTTAAATAAACCTTACTCCCTCAATTATTTAACTCTTCTTACAAATACACTTAAGGACCTTAAGACATACGACAAGAGAGGCCTCTCCTGGTTTGGGTGAATTAACGAGCTGGAAATGGACGTGCTCCCACGCTTTCTTTTCTTATTTCAAGCGTTCCCAATCCATATCCTCCCCTCATTCTTTGCCAGTCTCAAATAAGCTACAGTAAGATTTATTTGGGGGAATAACAGACCCAGGGTTAGCTACCAAATACTAAGTAAACATAAAGGCGATGGAGGGGCGGGCCTACCCGATTTCAGAGGGTATTACAAAGCAGCCATTCTCTCTAGATTTCTAGACTGGCACTTTCATCATCAAACAAAACAATGGGTGGGAATTGAACAACTGGGGTTGGAGATACCGTTGCGCTCCCTCCAATAGCTGAAGATGGGCCCAAAACAATTTAGGCCGGGGGTTGGAGGTATTGCCCTGAAACTCTGGGACGTAGAAAAAAAGAAAAGACACCTGTCTTCGCAATGGGGCCCATTGGCCCCTATTTTTTCCAACCCAGACTTTCTTTCTACAACAGGGAGTGAGAAGTTTCTTGGATGGTCATCTGATGACACTCGGGGTATCAGGTCTTGGCATCTGGGCCCCTCGGTCTGTGGACGCTCGAGGAAGGTCCGAGGGAGAGCCATCCTGGTTGGAGGCCTCCCATCTCTGTTCCTTCTTGGGAGCATTGGGGATTCGATGCGGACACAGGGGCAAGGGCGCATCATCAATGAGCCAATGTGAGCGCTCTGCTCAGGCGGCGATAAGTCCCTGAAGACAGGGGGCGGCAGAGCGGTCAGATGACATGCTTCTGTGCTCCTGCAATCCTATGTGTTGTCAGTGACTGTGTGGGAGTAGCTGCGGTCGGGACTGGGGAGGGAAGAGGCTCCTGGCTGCTTTTACTTTCAGTACAGCAGCAATTGGCTCTGCCTCCTCAGTGTCCGCCCCCTCCAGCCAGGGAGTGTGATGATTGGTCAATGCAGCATTCATTCTACCTCTGAATCAAGTGACCCTGTGTTCATCCGGACTCCAGGTGCTGTATGTGGGGTCTTCTGTATGTGGGGGTGCTGTATATGGGGCTGGGGTACTGTATATGGGGGGGGTCTGCTGTACATGGAGCTGCAGTGCTGTATATAGGGGAACTCTGCTGTATATGGGGCTCTGCTGTATATGGGGAGCTCTGCTGTATCTGGCAGGGGTCTGCTGTATGTGGGGGTGCAGAATATTGGGCTGGGGTGCTGTATATGGGGGGCTCTGCTCTATATCGGAGTGCTCTGCTGTATGTGGGGCTGCTGTACATGGGGCTGGGGTGCTGTATATTAGGGGGTGCTGTGCTGTATATGGGGGTGCTGTGCTGTATATGGGGGTGCTGTGCTGTATATGGGGGTGCTGAGCTGTATATGGGGGTGCTGTGCCGTATATGGGGGTGCTGTGCCATATATGGTGGTGCTGTATATGGGGGTACTATGCTGTTTATGGGAGTGCTGTACTGTATATTGGGCTTCTGTGCTGTATATGGGAGTACTGTGCGGTTTATGGGGGTGCTGTTCTATTTATGAGGCAGCTGTGCTGTATATTGGGGTGCTGTATATGGAGGTACTGTGCTGTTTATGGGGGTACTGTATATGGGGCTCCTGTGCTGTATATGGGCGTTGCTATATATGGGGTGCTATATTGTACATGCGGTGCTGTATGGTATATGGAGGGCTATGGGGTGCATTATACTATATGGAGGACTATGGGGAATGCATTATAGTTTTTGGAGGACTATGCATGGTGCATTATACTATATGGAGGGCTATGGCG